>JASDQU011101799.1:23477-54143 GCA_032191745.1 Picea mariana
GGCGTGTGATAGCTTGTTGGAAAGGTATTGTTGAGGAGATTCATTTTGGGGGCTCAATCATGCCTTTGGCTATCATTGAGAACCTATATCTC
Organism: Picea mariana; assembly: GCA_032191745.1. Classification (NCBI taxonomy): domain Eukaryota; kingdom Viridiplantae; phylum Streptophyta; class Pinopsida; order Pinales; family Pinaceae; genus Picea; species Picea mariana. The sequence goes on from JASDQU011101799.1 coordinate 23,570, forward strand.
GAAAAACCTTCATTTGGACCCTCAAAATTTCCCCGGAAGTTAAAACTTTCTAAAAATAGTAAATTGCCAAAATGGCCAGAAAACTGTTTTGAGACATTTGGAAATGGTGGGTGGCCATCGATATCCACTTGGATCATAGAAGAGGTAAGAGCCCAAGCTAAACATAATTTATATCAACATCAACTATTGGTTAAAATCCGGTTCAATTCTAACTCTGCTTCTGATAGGAATTTCGAAGTAGGTGACCTCATCTTGAAATGAGATAAACCGCATGAGGGAAAGGGAGAGCACACAAAATTTCAAAACTTATGGCTTGGACCATTTTTAATTGCTGAGAAGTTGGGTCCTAGTTCTTTACAATTACAGAATCTAGAGGGGCAACCTGACACCTATCCGGTGAATGGCCAAGCCCTGAAAAGATACTTTGCTTGATGACAACCCTTGTACATTATGTACATATTTTTCTTGGCTTGCTTTTCTTTTGCTATTTTGATTTGGATTTCTCCTTTTCGTTTATCAGTTTGTGTTTTTGAAAATACACATACCTGCATAATTGACTATTCAGACGAAGAAAAATAGGAAATTCCTTCGCTGAAATGACTGCTAAGAAAATTGTATAAACATCAATTGTATACTTCTGAAATTTACATCTGTGATTGGCAAAAGTTTGTTGTTTGAAAGAAGTTAACTGATGTCAATATATAACATAAGCTTGTTGCGATCATCCATTATCTTTTTATGCTGTCCCTATTCCTTAAGGGAATGACTCAGAATATGTCTCCCTACCTTAGAAAGTTGGTTCTGTAAATGAAACATCTCTGGATCTTAATAAAGGACAGTTCTAAAAAAATTCTGCTGAAGTCTGAAAAAAATATGTTAAAATATCATAATTTTCAGCATCACCCCACTCAACTATATAAAACAAAATAAATCATTAATAGAGCCGTGGGAAGTGCTTGTAAACCCACCGAGATGCTGAACATGTCTGCTGGCAGTGGTTAAATGCATGCATGACGCCAAGACAACTTTGTCGGGGTACTGAGCAGGCCCGCTGGCAGCGAAGCAATGTCGGGTATATGAAAATTTGCAAATAAGAAACCTCTTAACCTTAAAATGTCCTTTATTATGATCCGGAACTTCTTGGCAGGATACGGATGTCAGAGTGGGTTAAATGAAAACCCTGTCGAGGCTATGGATGCCTGCTAGCAGCAGTGGCTCTGTCAACAGTATTGGAGATTTTATCTTTAATATCGCAACTCGCTTGTCTTAAGATTGCTATCAACTTTCATCCTTTAAACAACGCTGGAATATATGGTTGATGAAGATGTTTATATGATTTTCTGGTTGTTGTTTTTGAGTTAGAATTTTTCTCATTATCCCAATCCGAATTTGTCTTTTGGAAAAGATAACTGCTTCTACAAGTGTGTTGCCATTGTTGGCAGCCAATTCACATTTTTCTATTGTTCTTATAAGCTGCCTACACTAGTGTTTTGCAAACTTCAATTTTGTTGCAACCTTTCCGATAAAACGACACTATTGTTTTATATGCGTTTGCACACTTACCTTGGTTCTCGTTTTCATGACTGTAAGCGTGAAAACGTTGGTTTTTGAAGTCATATTAAAATTGTCATTGTATTGTTATGATCGCTCTTGTCTAGATGCTCATTGCGTTTCCGGTTTATTTATCATTATACAATTGGCAAGACCCTTTGACCTGTACTCATTTGGCATTCTTTGATTGATTATACAGTTTCGCTTCATGAGTGATTGAGTTTGTGATGCATTGGTGATTGGATTTATATGTTGTTTGATCAATTCACTTGATCATTGGTTCCATGAAAACACATTGGTGTTATGGTTAAACTCTTGGTATAAATCGTTCTATACAACACATGTCACATAATCAAACCCTTAGTATTGGTTTCGATTCATTTATTTGGTTTTGAAGCTATAACTATTGCTCGTGCGAATGTTTAATCCACTTACCATTGATTTCATTGGTTGATTGAATGGCATAATTGTTAACTTATACAATAGTGGGTTGAATAGCTATTTGCGCCGACGGTTGTACTGTAGATATGACTGTTTTGCATGTAATGAACTAGCTCCACCACCTTCGCACGATATGTCATTAATGTCTTCCCCTATCCCTGTTTCACCTTTTCTAGTTTTGAGTAAGCTTGTGAGCGTTCTGCCCCTTCGTATGTTGTGATTCAAACCCTGGATCGTTCACATCGCTCACTGTGTGCTCCTGTCTATGGCACTGGTGGTGCGAATAGAGCCGAATGGTAGTCAAGCTCTGTTACTGTTAGATACCGCCCGTAAGGATTTAGAGGATAATGGTTGGCTCATGTTTGTACACAGGTTCCAGGGTTTCAATATGTTTGTTTCACATCAATTCACCCTTACCTTTGATGGGTGTAGGGCTAAAGTAGGTGACATTCAACTTGAACTCAATGAAGAATTCATAAGCTCTGCCACAGGACTAGTAGCCACAGGCCAACGATGGTTTAAGAACTCCAAAGTTGATGAGGTGTCGTGGCCTTTTCTATTTGTATCATGAAAGGTCACATCCTGTGACAAAGGTATGCCTATTTCCACACTTAAACCCAGGTGGCACGATCTTTTGATAATGGTTAAACAATTTGTGACTTGTGAGAGTCAGTATGGATTGGTTTTTCTTTATCACCTTCGACTGTTGATGAATTTCATGGGCTATACATTGAACATGCCATTTTACTTCCTGCGTAGTCTTTACAAAATGGCTAAGAGGTTAAAACGTGAGAAGGCTGATAGCAGCTTGTTTCACCATGGCTTGATTAGACTCATCGTCGTTCACCATTTAGACCTTCACGGCGATAATTAGCAAGCTTTTCTCTCTCGAAATGGCTTTGTTGATTCAGAGTCTGTCCAAATTGACAAGTCTATGGTCAGTGAGAATATGGTCGGGCCACCCGTGCCATTCCATGTCCTGCTTCCCTCTCCCAAACCCTCGGTTGGCCCTAATATCGACCTACCGGACATCATAACAGACAAGGTGGAGGCTGTAAAGAAGCCTGTAAGTAAGAAATTCAAGGGTAACCCTACTATCAACAGCAAGGGTAAAAAGAATGCTCGATTGATATCGAGACTTGCCTGGAATAAACCTAAGCCAAATCTCGATCAAAAGCCCATAGTTCTGAGCGAGGACTCAGACTCTGATATCGAGCGCTTCCTAGATGAAGAGTATCCCTATTCCCAAGGCCTATGCTCCAGGCCACCCTATGACTATGTTTCTAATTTTCCCCCATGCCTAAAGAACAATCCTAACTACCCAAGAATCAAGCTTCATAATGAAACCCTCGGTGATTTAAACAAATCCTCGCCTGCAATTTTGAAGCCCGAACAAATATCATGTATCCAATGTAATGTGTGTCTTGGGCGCTACTATGCCGACGTTCCCTTATTATAATCGAAGATCAAATATTTAGAGAACCAAGTTATAGTGTTGTCGAGAGAAAGGGACAAGCTTCAAGCTAATGACAAGAAGCAGAAAACCACTAGTTCGATCATTTTTAGGAATGTTGAATAGACAAGAGCCTTCGTCAATTCCAAATTATCATGACCGAGTTGTTTTCTGATTATACAGGTATGAATTTCAATATCAATTTCGTTTTATGAATTTCTTGGATTAATATAATGAATTGGTTTTGGGTTTCGATTAGTTTTGTTCATTATTCAGAATGATTCTTTCATAGTTTGATTGTCAAAAAAGGTTATGTTATGGATCCTGTACACTAGATTCTTTCTGCTAAAATCAAATGTAGTTATGATTTTGGTATGCAATTTTATCGTGCCCAGCTTAGTAGAAGCGATTGATTGGTTTTGACTTGGTATGGTTCGCCTTAGAAAAATTCTGTTGGTTTGAATTAATGTGATCAATGGGATTTGTTTTCATTTTGATGGCATCTGACCTATATAAGAGATTTTGTGCTAAAATCAGGGCACGACTATGTTTTGATTTGGTATGATTTCCTTGTCGTTGGATTCTATCGGCTCTGATTTAGTTCTTATGGTTTGATTTTGGAACGATTTCGTGGGTTTGAATTGGTATGATCCTCTATATGTGTTATGTGTCATTATTAGTGACTCGGTTGACAAATACGATGTAATCTAATGACACTGTTGACTTCGATTAGCCAAGAACGACTCTATTTTGTATTGAATCGATATTTTCGTTTGGGTTCTGGCTACATTGGACCTGTGCAAAAGTTCTATTCGCTAAAATTGTGGAGTTGTGTTGATTCATAACGACTGTGTCAAACACCAACTGTTTCGATTCGTTTGATTGCTGCATGTCTTGAGTTAGCACAATTGCCTGTATTGGGTTAGATTGATATCAAAAAATAGATTTGATGCTGCTCTGTTGGTTTTGATTTTCAAAAACGATTTTGTCTCTGTTGAATTCATATGAAAACTCGGCTAATAGTTCGTTTTGAAATTGATTCAAGTAATGATTTTGTTGACTGTCAATCGATTCTTTCCGCTTCTAATTGGCAATGACAAACCTTTGACAAATCCCATATATCCTTTTATCAACTGATTAATTTGTTTACAATTTCATTTGTTTCAATTTACATACAAGTTTTCATATGGTTTGCAAATAGCATGGTCGTTTGTATATGTTAATACAGTTATATCAATTTGAAAAATGGTCTTGTTGATTTCATTTGGATTCGACAATGATTTTGTTGATGGCTGAAGCAACTATTTGTGTCGATTTTAATTAGTTCATGAAAACGATTTCATTGTTGTCAAGTATTTAATGCAATTCTGTTTACCCGAAACTGTGATAACAAATGGAACATAGTACATGTATCTCTATAATCATTCGATTGATCATAATCTTGTTTGCTCTCAAATTAGCATAACAATTTTTTATTTGAATGATTCGTTGGTTTTCAAATATCAATTAGATACTTGTTTAATAGTTTGAATTTAATTCTTTGAGTTTTGAATTGGTTTTAATACGATTCTGTGTTCAATTTAGACTAGCTACAGAATCGCAAGATTCTATAGCTAGTCTTAGAAATTAGATTTTTATCAATTTTATCAATAAAATATCCTCTAATATTGTCTATTCTTGTCCTTGTTCAGGTACATACGAATTGCAATGATCAATTTGGGCATCCTGTGACAATATAGGAGATATTTGTGTGATATAGTTTTTATTTTTAAGTTGTTAGTTTGAGTTAGAAATAGAGACTTGGGATATTTTCCCAGATTTGTGTAAACTGTTTTGATAACTCCCACAAGGATGTTTTACCCTGTGGGAGGTCTTTAAATACTTGTCAATTTTTTGTAATAAACTCATCATCCTCACTGTGGGAGAACCAAACTATGGATTTATGATACAGACTGAGATGAAAGTTGATGTCTTGTAACAACTTTCACTTTCAATATATCAAACTTTTGTTTCAAGTTCTATTCATATCATTTTGCAGTCGATTATAGACTACTTTAGCTATCATAATCTATTGCAGGTTGACGTGATTTGATTAATGTGTAATCTATATCTAATCTCTCTTATTTAAAAAATACAGCAATTACTTTGTTTCAGTTAATGAATCATAGATTTCTCTTCTTCGTTAATTGAATCATTTTATACAAATCCTTGCACGCAGATTTATCTAAATGTTATGATTTGTAAATTATAAGATTGTTGTAACTTTTATGTCTTGTTTGTTCTGTTATCGATATTCAAAAGAGAATTGTTTCTTACTGTTTACTAGAGGCTGGCAGAGGATTGATGCGGGTTTCCTCTCATCGAACAGTTGAACTGGATTCTTTGCACAAGACAAATTGGAAAGCATTATCACAGGTTAGCTTATTAGTGTTATTTAAGTAGTTTAAATAAATATATTAGTTTAGATACATAGTTAGAGTTAGTGTTTGAGTTGCTTAGCTTAGATAGTTAGTTTTTATTCTATTTCTTTATCATAAAACTATAAAATCAAAAAACAGTTTCGCTGTCTTAGGACAGTTTGCAATTGATTTTTTGCAGGTTTTCTTCTATATCTATAATTTATAAATATTGTACATTTGTGATTAAGATTTGATTCAGTTGATAGTTGAATGTTAAATTTCATAGAATTATTATAGTATTAGATAGTAAATTGTATATATAATAGTTTAAATTTTTTTATTAGTTTTTTTTAATTGTTATTTTTCATTTAGATTAGTTAATTTAGAGTAGTTTTCTTTTTGTTTTCTTAGGACTTAGATCGGCTAACGGAGCCACTAAACCCGTCAAGGTGGGTTACCCCAAATGGCTTGGGTTATTTAGACAACCTCGGACCGGATCCACTCTTCCAGTTGATGGACGTTCAATTTCGCCCGTCAACAGGGTGCCTTTGTAGAGGGTGTGTGGTACCTTCATCCGCAATGCAATTTTTCCAATCCCATCATTTTTATTTTATATTCATTTCTTTGTATTTTCTTTCAATATAGCATAAGGAGAGATTGAAGGTATATTCCCTGGCATGGTGACCAGATGATGGAAATGTCACCCATAAACACCTAGTGGAAATGAGAAGGTTGGCTTGTGATGAGACCCCCTTTCTCTCATCCATCCAACTGAGAGAAATTACCTTGGTTTGGTGACGTGATAGGTTAGTTTGTGATGAGACCTCCTATCCTTCAACTAACCTTTTAAGAATTATTTATTATATTGTGGATCCCCTTTAATCAAAGACAAGTGTTTCATTGTTTTCTTAGGTGATCCTTGGGCAAAGCATCTGGAAGGCTTATTACAAGGATTTTATTTTTTACCCAACATCAATCCCTTCTTCCCATAGAATGAGGGACAACCCCTTCTTGGGTAAATACACCCTAAAATCCCAATAGATAAGGAAATGGAGGGGAATAATGATGGAAAGTGGTAAGTATGGTTGGGAATGGTACAATGGCTTATTAAGGGAGTTCCTAGTAGCAAACCCATTCCCAAGGAAGACCACTTTCTAGGGTACAATGTCAACCACCAAGGTGAAGTAGGGAAAAAGGCACAATTTCCAAGCATATATCATGAAATCTAGAGAAATATAAGATACTACATAATCAAATGGATTAAATATTGAAATGGTTCTTACCATAATACTAACTTGTACCTCATGGAGCAAGGCCCACTACCTTTCAGAAGCTAGCTGGTGTGGTGGATTTCGTCTGCAAAACTGTGACCATCTATGGTGGTGAGTGGGTTTTCCATCTGTGCAAAGGGTATTTTTGGTCATGTAGTCTCTCGACACTCCATATATGCAACCTAAAGGCCTTGAGACATAATATCCTTAGTTATCCACAAAATGGGAATAACAGTGAAAATTGGTCTACATTTATATTTCAAGGCAAAAGGATGAGGTAAGGAAAGGGGGTTGTAGCCTCCTCTCAGTTGGATCTGGAGAAGACAACGAGTTGGAGCTTGAGAATCAGGGGGTTGTAGTCTCTTTCTGGTTGGATCCATAAAATTCATTGAGTTGTAGATTCCTTTAGGTTGGAGCATGTAAATAGGGGGTCATAGCCTCCCAGTTGCAATTGGAGGATTCAAACATTGGTGCTTCCAATGAATGTATTATTGACAATATATAAGAGATAAATCCATGTTTTCCCCCATTTGGGTTTCCACGTAAATTCTAGTGTACTTTGTATTTGATGTGATTTTGTTTATTTTTATATGCTCATGATATATTGGATGCAATCATAGATGATATATTGTTGATTAAGTTGAATTTTATATATTGTGGTTAAAAGTGGAAAAAAGTGTTCATATTGATTTACCCTCGCTTTGATTATTCCAACAATTGGTATCAGAGAAATTCTTTCAAGAAATGGTTTAACCATTGTAAGGAGATCATGCAATACACTAAGATTTTAGCACCAAGGTTTGATGGTTAGAACTATGCATTTTTTAATAAAAGGATGCAAACCTTTTTTACAGGCATGAGAATTTGATGTTTGGAAGTCATTTGTAGACAGATATGTAGTTCCATCCACTCCCCCAAATGAAAAATATGGAAATAAACTTGGTGAAAACAATTCAAAGTCTAAAGGCACCATTCTGAGCAGTCTGGATGATTCAGTATTTGTCAAAGCTATGCATTGAAAGATCCCAAAGGATATTTGGGATAAACTTCAAAATATTTAGGAAGGAGATACCAAAGTCAAGGGATATAAGCTTCAAACCCTTAGAGCTAAGTTGAGAAATTGAATATGAAGGAATATGAAGACATTGAAACCTAATTTTTGTGATTTGACGAAATAGTGAATACTATTAGAGGACTAGGAGAAGAAGTTCATGAATCAATGGTCATTCAAAAGGTTCTAATATCTCTACCTATGAGATTTGATCCTAATATATCAACCATGGAAGAAGGAACATATCTTGATAGTTTAATCATGTACGAGCTACACAACTTATGAAATTAGGATAGAAAAAGAGAACGCAGTCATGAAGGAAGAAGCGTTCAAAGCATCCAAGAAGACAAAGAAGAAAAAAAAGCAAAATTCAAAGTTAAATTGCAGTTGTAGAGATGAGGATGAAGAAATATCCAACTGCATAAGGAAGTGGAAGAAAGGAACTGACAAGTACAAAGGTATTCTTCCATTCAAATGTTTTAATTGTGATAAAATTGGTCATTTTGAAAATAAGTTTCTTTATGCTAAGAACCCATATAGTGATGAAGAAGAAGATCCCAAGAAAGAAAAGAAATATCAAAACAGAAAAGAGAAAAGAGATAAAAGGAAAGTCTTCAAGAAAAATATCTACTCAAGAGAAGACAGTTCTTCATTTGATGAAGATGATGAAAGAAATAGTGACTCGGAGAAAGTTTTCTTTATGGCTATGGAAAATAAGAAAAAAACTCTTGAAAGTGAAGAAGAATGTGTAATGGATCTTGAGGAAGAATTAATCAGTGCTTTAATTGATCTAAAGAAAAAAAGGAAGAAAAAAAATCATTCAAAGAATAAAACATCTCATTGAAAAACCAACTTGAATAAGGAAAGAGAAAGAAAGAAGTAATGCACATATAGATGATAAAGAAATAAAAAGAGTGTCAGAATATTGAAAAAGGAAATCGTGACATTGAGAGTTAAAGTCAACAAGCTTAGAAAGAACTTGAAAATTTCTCAAGTGTTATAAAACATTCTCAACACTCAAAGTCCATACAGTGACAAATATGGACTAGGATACAAGAATGTTGATTTTGAGGAAGGTTAAAGCTCCATGACAAAAGAAACAAAACAAAAGAGTTATGCAGAAGTTCTCAAAGGAAGGAATCATGGTCAACAAGAATCATAAAGGAATGAATACATAAGACCTTCCACATTCAGGCATCAAAGAAGCTTCAATCATAATGAAGGAAACCATAGAATAGAAGATCATGATCAACGAAGGTAGGAATTCAAAAGGAATACACCATAAAGAAGATCATCCACTCCTAGGTATGTAAATTTATTTTATGGTCATTTTTTAAATTGTACTAACTTTGGACATAAAGTTGTATATTGTAGGGCGTATGGAATAAATGTTCAAGAAAGAAATGCTTATGTGGCTCCACATAATATTGAATGTTACAAATGCCACAACTATGGACATGTAGCTCAAAATTTTAGAAGCATGATAGAGCCTCCCATGAAGGAAAACACTAATGTCATATACATGAAAGTTTGGAGAAGAAATGAAAAACAAGAAGAGAAGGTGAATGAAGACTAGGTCCCAGAGATCATACTCACAAGATTTAGAACAACACAAGATCATAATAAATTAACAGGCCAAGAGGAATTTTTCAGAATCGAGGAAGAGGATGAATTCAGAATTCAGGAAGAAAATGAAACGAATGTCAGAATTTAGGAAGAGGATGAAAAAGAAAATGATGAATCCACATGCAAAGAGGAAGATTACTCTGCATCAGAGAAGGTATTTTTCTAAGTCATATGGCTTAGAGAATCCCAATAAATATGAATATTGAATAGAGGGAGACTATGCAGTAGTCACTACATATTAGAGAACCATACTTGAAGGAGTTTGAAGTGTTTGCATAGATGGATTCAGAGCAGTCATATAGTAGAAGAACATAATGACAGATTGGTTGATTGAGAAGAAGTGTTCCCATGCGTATATTAGAGGAATATCATTGACACACTTTCCAATAAGGGATATATTCATATTAGTGGACATATTTGATTGAGTATGAGAAACAGGAATATGGGATGATCAGTTAAAACAAAGAATTCTTCATGTTAGTACAGTGACAAATGGGTCATCATTGTGGAAATTTGAGTAGTAGAGTTATGGAAAATTTATGACATATGGATAGATATGGATTTATCATATCATTAGTAGGACTAAAAAAATATATGAAATAACATATTTACAATCAGAATCAGTGGAATCAGTGGAAAAGTGGAATCAATTTACAAGCAATGAAAGGCATAGCAAAATAGGGAAAGAAAAACCTTCAACATAAATTGTATCATTAGAGGGACATTGTTGAACAATATGGTCATTGATGTCTAAAAAGTGAACATAATAGTCCATGAAGATTTAAATTCAAGAAATTTTGAATTATTTTTATATATGTCAAAGAGATACAAGAGGAAGCAGCATTGGATAATAAGTAGCATTGGAAGAGAGGAAATAAAGAGTGTGCAAGAAGTCCCATATTATTCTACATATTTCATAGAAGTCAATGGGATATAAATCGTCAAAGAAAGAGATCAAGAAAGAAATATAAGAATCATGCAAAAATGAGAGACATGTCTATATGGGGAGTTATCCTTTTTACCATGATGTCAAAAGGAGAGAAAGAGAAATATCAGAAGAGAAAGTGTCAAGCACATGAAGTCAGAGAAGGATTGTTCAAAAAAGGTTTAATATCAGGGGGGGTCACTCTTTATTGATATCAACAAGAAGAGGAGCTTGGAAAGAAACATGTGAAGAGAAAGAACAAAAGCATGAAGATAAGGGGATCATCCCCAAGGAGAGATACCATTTTCCATTGATTTCAAAGGGAGAGAGAAACATTGAGAGAGACATTGATGAGGCAATATGGTCACATGGGGGCACGAGTATTAGATTATGAGTGTTTCCATCAATGTTGGTGTTTACATCAATGCCAAAAGGGGATATTGTTGGATAATTGGTTGTCATTGATTTCAACCCTTGGAGTGTTCAAGATACCCTAGATTTGTGATCAATATTGATGGTGATTTAGTTGTCATTGATGTCAACAAGAGTGGTTTATGTAAAAATTTGTGACAGGTGAATTTGATGAAGTCTACATGAAGCCCCAAAGGTGAGGTCATGGGACCCAAATTTGATCAAGGAAAAATGTCATGGAGGACAGTTTAAATGAAAGTAACTCACTCATGGATGGATAGTCCTCATCATACCATTTTCAGTGATAAGTGGTACGCCACATTGTTCCTCATGGTTAGGGATATATGCCCTCATGAATTTGGAATCCCCTAGTTGGTTACAAGTCAATAATGAAAGGGTTAGGTGGTTGTAACAAGAAACCTCCAAAGTAAGAAAAGAGGTTACTTAGAAAAAACATAAATACAACTCAAGGATTCTCTCATAAGTACATTCACACACACATTTTATTGAATATATATAAATGAGTAAGTGATATGGTTTATATTTTTATTGGGAAATCTAAGGTCGAATATGAGGTAGTAATTTTGAGGTTGCGAAGGAAGGTTGAAAGTGAAAGTTTTGGAGTAGAAAAAAATGTGAGTAACCCTAGTTTCTGAGGTATATATGGGTTACAGGTCAACAGACCGTGTATGTATGTGGGTTGTAGTGGAGAAAAGTGTTGATATCCACAGGCAATAGAGGAACAAGTCACAGATTTATGAAAAGGCTTGTGAAAGGTTGATAAGTGATGCTTGTGCCATGTTATTTATGCCCAAGTTGGTTTACTCATTTGTTATCTAATACAACAAGGTGTCTACAGGATCAAAGATATTCTTATGTGTTAGTTTTAAGGCTTATTCTTATGTTGTTATGGTACATGCTTGAGGCATTTCATAGTAGTGATTGTACATGGTACACCTTGGTTATGGTATGACACATTGTTAGAGGCACATATTAGATACTTTGAAGATATGGTACATGAGTGATATGGCACATGTTTGATGGTATCTCTTGGTATATGGTTTATGGTTGTTGGAGCATACTTGAGGCACATGGTTTTAGGTACATCTTAGTTACATGTTGATAATGTGATGGTAATATCTTTGGTATTTTGTTGAGGCATTGGTATATGTTTGAGGCACATCTTTGGTGCATGGTGTGAGGCATATTCTTGGTACATGTATGAAGTGCATGTCTTGGTGAGGTTGGTACATATTGAGATACACCTTAATGATGTTATGGTACATTCATTAGTAGAACATATTGGATATATTGGTATCTTGTTATTGTGGCTATATTTTTTATTCTTGAGGCACTTCATTGATGATATCTTATGATATGGTGCATTGTTGATGCACGGCTTAGTACAGGATTTGGTGCATGGTTAATGCACGATATGGTGCAGTTGTTGGTGCATTATTGATGCATGGTATAGTATAGGTTGATATGCATGGTTAATTCATGGTTGGCATAGGTTGATGGTTGATGTACATGGTATGGTACAGATTGATGTACATGGTTGATGAGTGATTTAAATGGTTTGGTGATGGTTTTTGTATACATGTGAATGGATATGGTTGATGATGGTATATCAGTGACATTGCCAGATTGGACACAATGACAGGTTGGATATAGTGACAATGGCAGTGATTGGGGTAGTGAAAGTTGGTCTACATTTATATTTCAGGGTGGTAGGACGGGGAAAGTAAAAGGGGTTGTATCCTCCTTCCAGTTGGTGCCAGAGAACTTAGGGAGTTGGAGCTTCCTTCAAGTTGGAGCATAAGAATAAGGGGGTTGTAGCCTTCTTCTTGTTGGATCTAGAGAACACAAGGAGTTGGAGCTTCCTTCAGGTTGGAGCCTAAAAATCAAGGGGTTGTATCCTCCTTCTATATATATCTAGAGAATTCAGGGAGTTGTAGCTTCCTTTAGGTTGGAGCTTGTAAATAGGGGTTCGTATCCTCCTTCAGGTTGCAGTTACAGAATTGGAAAGTTAGTGCTTCCAATGAATCTATTCTTCAAAATATATAAGAAATCATTTTGTGGTTTTCTCCCATTTGTGTTTCCACGTAAATTCTAGTGTATTGTGTATTTGATGTGATGTTGTTGATATGATGTTTCTTATGTTTATATGCTCATGATATATTGGATGCAATCATAGATGATACATTGATGATATATTGATGATTAATTTGAATTTTATATTATGGTTAAAAGTGGTAAAAGTGATCATATTGATTCCCCCCCCCCCTCAGTGTTCCAAAAACCAAGGCAATTGAATAAAATTAGGAGTTGTTTTCTCCAACCGTCCTATTTTCTAGAATTCAAAGATATTGTTGTATTTGAAAAGATAGGAAAAGGGATCAAATAACCATTTTGTTTACAACCTTATTTGTATAAATATCTATGAAAAACACAATGTGAAGGAGATTCTTTGGGCCCGAGAAAGATAAGATCTTTAATAAAATTTTGTAAGTTTTGAGATATTTAAACTTATATGTGTCAATTCATGTGGCTCATTTTCTTGATGTTCTCTTCATTATCATAGATTCTTCTAGAATGTATATGTTTCCATGATTGTGATAAATTAGTACAAAAACTACTATGAAAAATTTGCAAAGGTATCTTTAAAAGTTACATCTTTCTAAGATATATTGTGATTATTGATTAGACATGTACTTCATTCATTTCACCTAGTGAATAATGAAGAATTATTCTTTTTTGTTCATTTTATAATCTAGTTTGGATGCATATTCTATTATTATTTATTTTGTGTGAAAGTTAAAATAATATTTATTAAGAGATACATTATTTTACATTCAATTTTGTTTTTCTCTCTTCTTCTTTCATTATTTAAATATTCATTTGGCTGATACATATAAATTTTTCCTTCAAATATTGATCTTTAAATATGTAAATAATAGCAATACAGACCCCACCCCCCCCAAAAAAAACCACTATGTTTCAGGACAGACAAATTAATCAAATTCAATCATAGTAAATGAATGTCTTGGCATAGTTTCCTAGCCATAAACATTTCAAGGGTTACAACATTCTTTTGGATCCATTGTCAGGGAATGAATGAAAGAAATTTTATTTTTCCGTAGGTAGAATGACAAGAAAACCTACTCTTTTTTGTTGAACAAGAGTCAGGAAGGATACATTATTTCACTTGACGACTCCACATTTTCAATCCTGGAATCAGTAAATAAAAACACTAGGACCAATCGAGACCTAAAGAAAACCACACCAATAGAATATTATGAGAAATTGTTTTCTAAGGAAAATCATAAACGAATACCTATTGTCCCTTATACTACACCTTCTACTGCTAAACATTCATCTTCTTCCACATATCCTAAAGAAAAAAGAAAATCTCCTATTATTTCAAAATATTCTTCAAAATATTTTCCTACAACTTCTCCCAAGTGGTCTCTTCCATCATCTCCCAAAGAATCCCTTCCCAATTCTCTAAAACTACCTTTAACATTTTCTACATCTGATTCTATTGAAATTTTCCCTAAAAATTATATTGAACTTTCCCTCAAATATTCAACTGTTATCTCTCAAATATATTCTACTGAAAATTCTCGAGAGGAAACTCTGGAGAATTCCCCACATAATTCCTTAAGAGAATCCCCTCATAATTCTCCAATAACATCCCTTATATTTCCTTTCTTATACCCTAAAGAGGAAAATTTAGAAATTCTCCAAACATCTCTTCGAAAGGATTCTCTAAAAGAAGAAGAATTTAAATTATTATTTAATCTACTTACCCCATAAAATTGACAGTTGTTAATTGATCATCTAGTCATGGTAGGAAATATTCCCCCAAAACAACCACCTCCTCCACCACCCCCACCAAGGTTTTTTAATAAATAAGCTACTAGATATTCCCTTTTAAACCTCCCAAGGAATTTACACAATTTTCCTGAGAATTATCTGAATTTCTTGCCTAAATTTAATGGGGAATATGAGATCATATCCCTAGAACATTTATCATCCTTTCATAATTTCATAGATAATTAAGGTCTTAAGCATGAATATGTGTATATGAGGACATGTTTTCAAACATTTGAAGGTGAGGTGAGGAAATGGTTCAAGGGGTTACCTCTGAACTCCATTGACTCATGGGATGCACTAGAACCAACTTTTTTAGGAAATGGGGAGAAAAGAAGGATCATTTGTATTTATTTACTGAACATAATAAATATATTCCATATTTCATTAAAATAATTAACAAAATTTATAATAATATCCCTATATATGTCAAAAAATCACAACCAACTAAAAAATTTACATTTGTTGGTTCCTTTGATCCATATTTTTCCTTGTTACTTAGAGAAGGAAGAGCCACTACCTTAATTGATATGCAATATGATGCAGTAGAAATCGATTATAATATGATTACCTAAAGAAAGGATAGTGTTAGATGTGATTCAGTAGAATAGGATAAAAGAAAACAAAATGAACAAATTGGAACATTTGGAACTAACAAAAATCAAGAGGATACAATTGAAGAAATGTCTAGAATCATTAAGGATTTATCAAGTAAAATAGATAGGATGGAAACTAAGAGGAGAAGGTCTGATAATAGAAATACAAATAATTTTAGAAGGCCTTTTAACCATCATCAAGTTTTACAAATATAAATAAGTAGTGATGATCAACAAACACAAGCCCCTATAAAGAATGAAAATTCGGTTGATAACTTTGGGGAAGATGAAATTGAAGATATCGACGAGGAAATGAATATGATGGAGGGTGAACTTTTTGATGTATATGTGACCCAGGATGAATATGAGAAATATCTAAGCTTCAATTCATATTTTAATGAGGATGATAACAATAACCAATCTTACCCATCATCATCTCAATATAGGATTTTCTCATATTCTTTACAGGATGAGCTGCATAAAAATATGACCTTAGACCAAGTGCAAACCTAAATTAAATTAAAACTAATAATCAAGGTTAGTCATATAAAACATAAAATAAAGACAAGGGAAAGGATATTACAATTTCAATACAAAAATATGATCAACAAGAAGCTATTAAAATAGATGTAGAACATAAAGAATCAAAGAAAATTAGTTCTTTCAATCTGGAAAATGAACTAAATAAGATCAAAATTCCTATCCCTTCGTCATAAATAAAAAAAATTCATGTCTATAAGAAAATAGGTTTTGTTATCACATGAACTTGTCAGGGTCCTTTGAGTTGGTGGTTTATACCCAAGTCTATGCCCATGCCCTGTTCTTCTCTCCTTCACAGTCCATGTCTTTAAATTTTCCCCTTCAGCCAACAAAGTCATTTTGTTTTCCCCTTTTTGTTTAACCACTCATCTATGTTACCTTTGTCATTGATCTGTCTGGTTTTTCGAACCCTTAGCCATTCGTCCAAGTTTTTATTTTATGCAGGTCGCAGCCATGAGCACAAAGAGAAACACTTAGAGCAGTCTAATATGGACTCAAATCAAGCGAGCAAGAAATTTCAGTTTTCAGCAGAGGAGATTCTATTTGAAGTTCAGATTTGTGGCCCTCAGGCAATCAGGATCATAAATTTTCATGAATTTTAACGTCATACAAAGGTCTGAAGTCATGAGGTCAATCCTATCCTTTGGTGCTAGGAAGGGCACATGGTGAAAGATCAACATTTCGTGGTTTCGAAACTCGGGAAGTGCAGAGGCAAGAGTTGTTAGAAATCATGATGTCCAAACTCGTGAAATGATCAGGACCGTTCAATTCAAAATGGCACATGGTAGCAGATAAGAGAAATCGTTATTTCACGAGTCAGAGGTTTCAGCATGGAGCAAGGCGCAAGTTCCCGAAATGCGAAATCGCAAAGCGCCCAGGAGTTGGGCCCATGGTCACAGCCCGAGGCCACATAGGAGGTGGGCCCAAGGAAAAAGGTAAGCACCCAATGCATGATTGGTGACTCAGGTTTTCAAGGAAGAAATCATGGTCCTTGGATGCATAGCAGATCCAACCGTCGATATGAATAGGGCCATTTTGTAATATCGAGTATCGGGAGATTGTAGTCATGCAATGTGAAAACCCTTGAAATGCGAAATCGTGATGCACCTAGGATTTGGGCCCATGGTCACAGCCCGAGGTCATATGGAAGTGGGTCCAGGAGGAAAGGTTGGTGACCATAGCATAGAGATGACCAAGGTGGAGTTCTAAGGAAAAAATCACAACCGTTGGGTGCAAAGGAGATCTAGTCGTCCATTTGAGTCAATCAATTTCACACTATCGGGTATCAGGAGATTGTAGTCAAGTGATGTGAAGGCCCCCGAAATGAGAAATCCCAATGCACCCAAGAGTTGGGCCCATGGTCATGGCTCGAGGTCGCATGCAGGAAAAACGCGGTGAAGGAGAATATGGAACAAGGATATTTGGGAACGTGAAGGAAAGTGTGTGAATTTCATGAGACCTACACCAAAATCTGAAGATGCTCGTGTGAGTTAAAGAAAGAGACTAACATGGTTTCAAGGTGTCAAGTTGACTAGAAGGGCCACTAGCAATGCATGGTATATCCCTGGGCATTAAGTCCCATCCTGATCCTGATGAAGAAATTTAATGAAAAAAAGGGAGTGGTGGTTGAAACCTAGGCTCACTCCATAAATGGAAGGTATGGAAGGTTTGTCTGTGGGGACTGAACCGTTAGCCCATGGTACTCATGCGATCAGATTTTTCTGCAAAACCCATGTTGATCTAAGCTCGCGTATGACAGAAGAATGCCCATATAGTCTAATGGAGAAGGCACCAATTAGAATCTTTTAATGCAGGGGTCCAATCACGCTCCTGGTAGTTGCAGTAGTTTTGAGTATATATACTCAATTTTTATATTTTGTTATTGTCGATGGTTGAGTTAAGATCCTGTATTGTAATGTTTTAATGAAGCTCTGGTTCTTTGGTTATGTAACTTGATATGAGATTTCTTATTTAATGAAAGCCAGCTTCTATTTCCATCTTATCTACGTCTGATACTAGATGTTCATGATCGAAGGATTCACATGGATTGGGGTGACTGTGTTGTATTGGATGTTTGATTGCAATGCAGTTATAACATTTTCAGTTTCTTGAAACCCTGAATTCAAGAGGATCTTGTTTTCAAATTTTTTTCCTCCTTAGGTTGCTGGAAGGCCTGATGTCTAGAGCATACCTTTACATATTCTCCTTAATTTATTCCTCCTACTCACCCTTACTACAACTTACTGGTTGAATTTTAGCAAGACCTCATTTTCTTTTGCATACTACCCTAGTTTTCTGAGTTAAAATGATATTCTCTTGATTTTTCCCCATTTGACCTATTTAAATCCATTAACTGTGACATATAAACTGATGGGTACTGGGATTAACTCTGCCGCAATCCAGAGGTGACTTCTAGTGCTAACATTTTCTGGTGTCATTTCTAGGGATGAATTGAAGAATTTCCCTAGGTAGAACGACAACGAACTTCTGATTCTAAAGGTGCATCAGAAATCAGAACCTTTGAAGATTGTGCTTGCACTCGGGGACTCCAATGAGGTGAATCCACTGTCTCAACTCAACTGTTTCAGTGTGGTTTCTTCTCACTACACCTGGTAGCCCTTGGGAGAACACAACAATTAGATCTGGTATTTGATGGTGAACAAATACCAGACAGACTCTTACTGCATATCTTTCACCTGGTGACTCCATGATTAAAGAATTGATTGGCCACTCCATTGGTTCAAAATGGACAAAATCCTGGATCGAAGGTTTGCTCCTTTTGATTTTTCTTCTTTTTCTGGTTTTCCTAATGTTGTCCCTACTATGGATGAATGGGGCGATTATTTTCCCATATTTAGAGAGCATAAAGAGGACAGCCCTACTCAACATCTCCATGAGTTTCATGAACTCATGCATCAGTGGGAGTTACATCATGAGGAGGTATTATTAAAAATGTTCATGTTCTCGTTAGCAGGGGATTCTCGTGAATGGTATCATTCCTTACCCCCTACTAGTATTTCCTCCCTAAGAGAATTTCATGCAACATTCAATAGGCACTGCCAAAAGTATTATTCCTCTGAGTTAATCTGTCATAACTATTGTGAGGAATATAAAGATGATGTTTAGAACATAGTTCGTTCTTGCGAAAGATGTGAGGATGAGGGACATCCCCTGGAGGAGATGATGGAACTAATACAATCACTTTCTACAAGTATATAGGAATTAAAGGCAGATTTTTCTCACCGCTCTTATGAAGAAAATGTAGAGGATATTCCGTTCATAGAAACAGATGTTATTGACATCCCTGCTTATGATGAACAAGTGATATCAGATACTGACCAAGAACAAACAAAATTTGATGAATATCCTAGCGAAGAAGAAAAAGAGAAGAGCTCTTCCATGGTTCCTATTTATAGTGATTGTGAAACTGATCCTGGGGAGAGCCATGAAGGAGAAAGGGAGGAGCCACATCTCTTGACTATATTGGCTCATAATTTTGCCCCTTTCAATTTCTTAGCCATATCTGGTTATCCACATCCAGTGTCGACTATAAATGAATGGGATGATTATCTTCTGAGATTCAGAGGAAGAAAGCATGACCATAGCGGTGAGCACTTATTAAAATTTCATGTATGCATGCTTGAACATGGCTTCTTTCACGAGGATGTCTAGATCAATATGTTCAATTTTTCTTTAGAAGAATATGCTTTTGGATCGTGTCTATCTCTCCCTACTGCTAGTATCCATTATTTGAAGTATTTTCACGATGCTTTTAATTTGTATTACAAGAGTATTTACCTGGCTCATATTATTTTTGATGACTGTTGTAAGAGGTTTGCACTCCACATTCTGCAGACGATAGATTGTTCTTCGTGTGATGATTCTGGTGAAGATCTGATTGAGAGAGAAAGCAAGGATGAAAGTGAGTATTTTGCAAATATAGATGAAAAGTTTTCTCTCTCTATTTCCCAAGAAGAAGTTCTTTCACATATTATTGATGATAGAATTGATGATGGCATAACTATGGATGCATTATTTTCCACCCCTAGTACACCTACTATCTCAGATTTAAAAGAAGAAATGGTTGAAGAAAAGAATCAAGATATTTCTCTTTTCTCTTTGCAAGATAAAAGAGTTATGCGCTCACCTACCCCTAAAGAGTATTAAGAAGAATAAATCATAGGCTTCCAATATTCTTATGAAAGTTAAATCTCCTACCAAGAGAAGCATGATAGAGAGAAAGAGCCATTCTTGGATACACATGAAGAGACTTCTTGCTCTCAGCTAGTAGATCTTTTTAGAGCAGACAAAAAAGAAAAGGAGCAGCATAAGGGACAATTTATCTTCTGTCTAGAGCCTATAAGTGAGAAACTATCTCTTGAGGTCAATCAACCTGCATCAGCCTCTCATCCACCTGTGCCTACCAGATATATTCAACCATGTGTGAGAAGTTGTGTGGCAGAGCAGGCTGCTTGTTATCAATTTTCTGGAGTTTTTTGCTTGGCCTATGAGACTTTGAAGGAATACATGGAGTTGTATTTCCTTCATGTTTTGAAGCCGCTCATCTTTATCCTAATCTCATCATTAGGAGGAAAGTTGAAGGATGTAACTTCTCTATTGTCACGGTTGTATCATCTATTACTAATTATAGACAGAGTGAAGGAGCTTCCAGTTAGGAAGTTACTTGAATGGCTATGGTAGAAGTTTTCTTTCACCTAGAACTATGTAAAAAATAAATTAGTATAGGAATGTACATAAATAAAATCCTTCAGAGCCCATGTATTTTTCTTTCATTTTTAGGATAGTGTGCTTTTTCTCTTTTAATCCTCAGCAGGATGTTTTTTGAGCATGACTCCATAGCCCAATGAAAAAGGAGACTAGAACTACTTGTTGTTGGCAGATCACAGGGAGAATGCCATCCCCTTTGGAGACAATGTTATCACATGAACTTGTCAGGGTCCTGTGAGTTGGTGGTTTATACCCGAGTCTATGCCCATGCCCTGTTCTTCTCTCTTTCGTAGGCCTTGTCTTTAATTTTTCCCCTTCAGCTGCAAAATTCGTTTTGTTTGCCCCTTTTTGTTCAAGCACTCATCTTCATTACCTATGTCACTAATCATTCTATTTTCTCGAACCCTTAGCCAGTCATCCAAGTTTTTATTTTACACAAGCCACATCCATGAGCATAAAGCACAACACTTAGAGCGGTCTAATATGGACTCAAATCAAGCAAGCAAGCAAGTTTAGTTTTCAGCAAAGGAGATTCCATTCGAAGTTTAGATTTTCGGCCCTCTGGTGATCGAGATCATAAAGTTGCATGAAGTTTAACATTAGACAAAGGTCTGAAGTCAAGAGGTCAATCCTAGTTTTTGGCGCTGGGAAGGGCACATGATGAAAGATCAACATTTTGTGGTTTCGGAACTCAGGAAGTGCAGAGGCAAGAGTTGTTAGAACTCGTGAAGTCCAAAATCGAAAAATGATCTGGATCGTTCAATTTAGAAGGGAACATGGAATAATATAAGAGAAATCGTGATTTCATGAGTTAGAGGTTTCAGCATGGAGCAAGGCGCAAGTTCCTAAAATGCGAAATTTTGAAGCACATAGGAGTTGGGCACGTGGTCATAGCCTGAGGCAACATAGGAGGTGGTCCCAAGGAAAAAGGTAAGCATCCATCTGATGATTGGTGAATCGGGCTTTCAAGGAAGCAATAACGGTCATCAGATGCATAGAAGATCTGACTGTCGATCTGAATAGGGCCATTTCACAATATCGGGTATCGGGAGATTGTAGTCATGAGATGTGAAAACCCCCGAAATGAGAAATCGTGATGCACCCAGGAGTTGGGCCCATGGTCACAACCCGACATCCAATGGAAGTGGGTCCAAGAGGAAAGGTTGGTGCCCATAGTGTAGAGCCAGCGAAGGTGGAGTTTTGAGGAAGAAATCGCAGCCGTCGGGTGCAAATAAGATCTAGTCATCCATCCGAGTCAGTCGATTTTGCAATATCGGGTATCGATAGATTGTATTCAAGTGATGCGAAGGTCCCCAAAACGCGAAATCACGATGTGCCCATGATTTGGGCCAATGGTCATGGCCCGAGGTCGCATGCAAGACAAATGCAGTGAAGGAGAAGCTGGCACCAAGAGCTTTGTGAGCGCGAAGGAAAGAGTGTGAATTTCATGAGACCTGCACCAAAAGCTGGATATTCCCATGTGAGTTAAATAATGAGACCATCATGGTTTCAAGGTGTCGGGTTGACTAGAAGGGTCGCTAGCAGCGCATGGTAGATCCCTGGGCATTAAGTCTCGTCTCGATCCTGATGAAGGAAGTTAATGAAAACAAAGGAGTGGTGGTTGAAACCTCGGCTCACTCCATAAATGGAAGGTATGGAAGGTCCGACCATGGGGACTGAATAGACATCCCATGGTAATCTTGCGAGCATATTTTCCTACAAGACCCATGCTGATATGAGCCCGTGTCTGACAGAAGAATGCTCACACAATCTGATGGAGCGGGCACCCACTGGAAGCTTTGAATGCAGGGGTCCGATCACGCTCCTTGTAGTGGCAACAATTTTGAGTATATATACTCAGTTTTAATATTTGTTTATGGTCAATGGTTGAGCTAATCTCCCGTGTTGTAATGTTTTAATGAAGCTCCAGCTCTTTGGTTATGTAACTTGATATGATATTTCTTGTTTAATGAAAGCCAACTTCTATTTCCATCTTATCTGTATATGATATTGAATGTTCATGATCGAAGGATTTTCATGGATTGTGGTGATTGTAATGTAATGGTTGTTTGATTGTAGTGTAATTATAGCATTTTTAGTTTCTTGAAACCCTGAATTCAAGAGGATCTTGTTTTCAGAGTTTTTTCCTCCTTAGGTTGCTGGAAGACCTGATGTCCAGAGAAAAAATTTACATATTCTCCTCAATTTATTCCTCCTACTCACCCTTACTATAACTTACTGGCTGAAGTTGATCAAGACCTCATTTTCTTGTGCATACTGCCCTGGTTTTCTGAGTTAAAACGATATTCTCTTGAGTCTGTCCCATTTGGCCTCTTTAAATCCATTATCCATGACATATAACCTGATGGGTACTAGGCTTACCTCTGCCGCAATCCAGAGGTGACTTTTGGTGCTAACATGTTCTGAAAATGATTGATTGTTCCATTGCAAAAAATCAACATGATACATTAAATCTACAAGATGAAAGCCCCACTATAATTTTTGGTCCTCATATTGAGGAAAGAAGAGAAACCATGGCACCATTTTATATTTCCTTAATCGTTCATGAACATATTTTACACAATTGCATGCTAGATTCAAGTGTTTCTTACAATTTAATGCCAAAAATAGTTATGGAGAAGCTACTTTTACAAATCACAAGACTAGATCATGACACGTATTCTTTTGATGCAAGAAAAAATAGATGTTTAGGGATGATAAAAGATCTTGTAGTTCACTTAGCCCATATATATGTAGAAATTGTTTTGATTGATATAGTTGTGGCATATGTGCCTGTAAATTATGGAATTCTTTTATACATATCTTGAGCAAGAAAATTAGGGAGCTCGTTACAAATGGACATGAAATATGCCACAATTCTAGTTTTTGGTGGAGAGAATAGGTGACTTTATAGGGAAACCAAAATTTCTTACACTGCCAATGATTCCAATCACCCTAATAACTATCCTATCTATCCAAAAGATCAAGACTTGGGTTGTTTCATTTTATCTATAAATGATGAACCATGACTTTGTACAGAAAATGTAAATATTTCTTTGTGTGAAAATAATAATCTTGAAGAGGGAATGTGGAAAATGTATTTTGATGGAGACTCCTCTTGGGAAGGTGTTGGGGAAGGTATACTTCTAATTTCACCTTTTGGAAAAATATTTCCATTTTCTTTTAGACTACAGTTTGAAATAGATTCCAAAAAATAATGTTTGTGAATATGAAGCTCTAGTGTTAGGATTAGAAGCAACTAGAAAAATGAAAATTGTAAATCTAATTGTCTATGGCGATGTAGAATTAATTTTTAAATAGATTAAGAAAATTTATCAAACTAAACACCCAAGGATGAGAACTTACATAAATTTTGTTTAGGACTTAATCGAAATTTTTTTCTTAACATTTAATATCCATGCAATTCCTAGACATGAAAATAAGCAAGTTGATTCATTAGCAGTAGAAACAAGTACTTTTAGACCCCCCCGGGATTCCCAATTACAAATATGAAGTGGAAATGAAATACACACCTTCAATCCCTGACAATGACAAACATTGACAGGTATTTGAAGATCATCAACAAATTAAGAAATTTTTGGAAATGGTTGATGAATTTTCTGCAACCCATATTGATCAAGAAGATGAAAAATATAGTGAGCAAATTAATTATAATAGTCATTATTATCTTAAATTACAAGATATGATTTCTAATCATAAAATGATGGTGTTAAGAAACAACCAAATTCCAAAGGGATTGGTTCCTCTAGAGAAGTTATTTTATAAAGATGGTGTTGTTGTTAAATTGACTATTCATCCTCAAGCAGAGCAGGTAAAAGACCATAACATTGGGACTGATCAAGAACCAAAGGATATCAAACTTTCAAAACTTATGTTTCCTGATCAAAAGGCCATGTATATTGATTTATTCAAAGAATTTATTTAAGTATTTTCCTGGTCATATGAAGATCTGAAGACTTATGATACCAACATAACTCAACACAGAATTCCACTGAAGGTAGGATCTAAACCATTCAAACATAAATTAAGACAGGTAAATCTTATCATCTTCATAGTTATTGAAAAGGAGATTAAAAAGTTATTAGATGCAAAAATCATAGTTCCTCTTAGAGATTCTTCCTGGGTTGCAAATTTAGTACCTGTTAGGAAAAAGAATGGAGAAATAAGACTCTGTGTTGATTTTAGGAATCTCAACAAATCCTCATTGAAAGATAACTATCCTCTTCCAAAACTGGATCATGTATTGAAAAAAGTAGTAGGAGCTAATAGAATATCTATGATTGATGTATTTTTAGGCTATAACCAGATTGTTATGCATGAGAAAGACAAATATATGACTTCATTTACCACACCATGGGGGACCTTTATGTATGAAAAAATTCCCTTTGGTTTGATGAATGCAAGAGAAACATTTCAGAGAGTGATGGACATAGAATTTGTTGGGGAAAAGGACAAATTTATTGTGATTTATCTAGATGATCTAACTATTTTCTCTAAATCAGATGATGATCATTTAAAACATCTTAGGAAAACTTTTGTTAAATGTAAAAAATATGGTTTGTCATTGAATCCTAAGAAATCTCATTTTTCTATGCAGGAGGAAAAATTGCTTGGACACATTGTCTCAAAGGAAGGAGTAAAGATCGATCCTCAACGTGTTGAGGAAATTAAGGTTATCATCTTACCAAGAAATAAGAAAGAGATTCGATCCTTTCTTGGTAAAATTAATTTTTTGAGAAGGTTCATTCCAAATTTTTCTAAATTAGTAAAGGATTTAATTGATATGCTCAAAAAGGATGGTGAGGTTAAATCGTATTTAGAGGCCAGATATTCATTTGATCAGATTAAGAAATATTTGGGAGAATCAACAGTGTTTATAAGTCAATACTATCCAAAGGAGTTTCTTATATTTTATTTTTCCTATGATAATACCATTACCGCAGTTCTGTTAGAAAGGAATGAGGAAAAACAATAACAACCAATTGCATTTTTCAGTAAAAGTTTGAGAGAATCGGAACTCAAAAGAAATATTATTGAAAAATAAGCTTATGCATTGGTTAAATCTCTTAAGTATTTTAGAGTTTATGTTCTTCATTCTAAAATAATTGCATATGTTCCTATCAACACAGTGAAAGAAGTCCCAAATCAACCTGATATAGATGGGAAAAGAGGAAAATGGATAGAAAAAATTAAAGAGTATGACCTTGAAACAAATCCAACAAATTTGATTAAAGGTAAATGTTTAGCAAAGATTTTGACATAATCAAATTGCACAGTCCTTGGGATAAATCAAATTTCAAAAATAGAAGAGCATCCATTATTAGAACTTGAGGAAGCATATTTGAAGCAACCCATATTAAAGGTCCAAGACAATTTTTCTTCATCTCCTTGCTACAAAGACATTGTGGTTTACTTACAAACTCTTGAATTCCCACCTGATTTTAGTCAAGCTAAAGCTAGGTCTCTCAAACTTCAAGTAATCAAGTATTTCCTAATAGATGAAAATACTTACTAGAAAGACCCCTTGGGAATTTTTTAAAATTTTGTTGTTGAAGAAGAGACTGAAGAAATCATAGATGAATTTTGCAAAGGCATATGAGGAGGAAACCATGGTTGGAGAGCTACATTATATAAAATCTTGAGAGTTGTCTATTATTGGCCAAAGTTATTTCCTGAAGTGAATACAAAGGTAAGATCTTGTAGAGAATTCCATATTTTTTCCAAGTAAACAAAAAATTACTTCCTTTCCATTGGTGCCAATAAAAGTTGAAGCTTGTTTCCATGAATGGGTACTAGACTTCACAAGTGATATTCATTTTGCTTCTAGTGCACAACACAGGTGGATATTAACTGCAACACGTTACTTTTCTAAATGGGTAGAAACAATTCCTACTATATTTTCCACTGATGCATTTGTCATTAAATTCCTTGAAGAAAATATTCTTGCTAGGTTTGGGTGCCCCAGGAAAATCATAACTAATAATGATCAAGAATTTAAGTCTATTGCAATGATAGATTTATGTCAAAAATACAATATCATTCTTGGACATTCAACTACCTATTATCCTCATGGTAATTGATTGGCAGAGTCATCAAACAAGATTTTAATGATGGTTATTAATAAAATGTTAACTAAAAATAAAAAATATTGGCACTCTTACTTGAAATTTTCACTCTGGGCTAATATAATCAACACTAAAAGGTCTACAGGTATGTCTACTTTCCAATTAATTTATGACATTCATGTTGTTATTCCTATTAATCTAGATTTTCTTGTGATGAAATTGTTGAAGGACAATGAAGAGGAACCTAATGATCTAACAAGAAGAATGAATTATTTAATCAAAGTGCAGAAAAAAAGAGCAAGTTGATGAAAAATTTCAGGAATATCAAGATATGATGAAAGCCATATTTGACAGAAGAGAAAAATAAAGAAAATTTATCCCTAGTGACTTAGTGCTAATATGGGATCGTAGGAGAGAAGACTCGGGAAAACATGGAAAGTTTAATAATTTATGGCTTGGACCTTACAAAATTGTTGCAACTGAAGGAAAAAAATCATTCTCCCTTCAAAATTTGGAAGGAGATTTATTGGAATTGTTTGTGAATGAGTGGTTCCTGAAACATTTCATTCAATTTTAAAGTTTTATTTTCCATTCATTGTATATAATCGGTTTTCTTTGATTTTTCTTTAAAATTTTCTTTTTGTTTTAGAAGGATTTCCAAATAAATAGTTGAAATAAGTTGTGTTTTGAAATATGCAGTTATGAAGATTCATCAGTCATTAAGGATGACCAAAAAAAACAAACAAAAAAAAAAACAAACTATTGATTCTTAAATAGTCTATTCATATTTTGTTAGGAGATCACATCACTTAATAAATATTCTCTTTGAACAAATAATTCCTTATCTTCTCAAATTTCAAAATATTGATAGAAAAGATTGTCTCAACAGATAATAAAGATTTTGACATGTTACTTTAAAACCAGAAAGGAGAACATATTAATTCCTTCATGAAATTTGAAAAGGTGTGTTTTGGGTAATTTCTTCTAGATATAGGCTTCAGTGTCAAACTTTTAACTAGTTGTTACATTCAAGGTATGTTACTCAAATGATATGTTTTGGAAAGATAGAATTATATATAAGGAAATGAAAAAAAATATGAGTATACCTTATAAATTAGGTATTTCCAACTCATCCTTAACAAACAAACATCATCCCTTAAATGTGAAAATCATATTGATTGCCCCCATCTCATAAAAAATGTTAAAAAAAATAGAAAGAGATGGTGAAAGAAAATTTAGGTGGGAAATTTAGGTATCTTCACAAGGGCTATGGATGCTCACTGGATGTGAAGCAAGGCTTGTTATGTCGGGGTGACTACACCATAGGCTATGGATGCTTTTTGGCAGTGTAGCAACAACATGAGGATGAGGAAGAGTACAAATGAGTCATTTATTCTAATACTCAAACTAAATTAGTTTCTTCATAAACAACTATGTTCTAACCTCAATAATCTTTTGAAATCTTTAAAAAATTGACTTATAGAACACTAGTTACAAATTTGACTCTTTAGCTAAAATTATGATAACATTACCCTAAAAAATTCCAAAGTAAATTTGAATGAGCGAAAAATATTTTTAATCCTTCTCTGGTATAACACTTTATATAAATATGTTAAAGTCCAAACTTGGTAGTGGTTTAGTTTCTTTGATTATAGATTAATCTCACAAAAGAGAAGAAAATGTGTTTCTATAATTTTAAAGAGAAAATAACATCCACTAGGTGTGTTTTATTAGTTTTCTTTGAAAACAATGATTCCATAACCCAATAAAGGCACATGGTCTACAATTATTTAGTGTCTCGCAAGGATACACAATACCCAGATGGAGCCAGATGTTGTAACATACTCCAATTTTTTCATAAAAAATTAGAAATAAATTTTAGGTAGTTAGGTTTTATTTAAGTTTCTAGCTTCCTCTTTATGCTAAGTAAATAAAATTGCAATAAATATTCAAACTAGTTTAGAAGTTTTATTTATTTCATTTTTGGTTCATGTGTTGTTTAGATTATTTATATTTTATGTTGTTTATTTAAATGATATGGTTAGTGTTTAGTTTTGTTAAATAAAATGTTATTATTAAAGTTTATTACAAACTTTAATAATAAGTTTTTTTTTGTATAGTTTCATTAATAAAATGCATGTTTTATTACAGATACAATCATGTGCTCGATAATCCAAATCAACATCCCACAATCAATTCCCCCCTACGCATGCTAGATGGTTAACATACGAGAAGGGGTATCTAAAACTCAACTTCAGATAAAGTTCTTTTGATGTGTCGTGCTTCTATTGATTGTGGCCCCCTCCTCTATGGTGTAACATCCCACTCTGGCGCACTGAGAAAACTTATTATTTGAGGACACTTGCTCGCAAGTGATCTAGACCTTTATGATGTTAAACCATTTATGCTTGATTATGATGCGATTGATAGACGACATGATGTTTTACTATTTGATGTAGACAGGTGTTATTGACTCAGTTTTATCGAGTGTGTAGGGTTTCGGACCTTGAGTATGCAGCAACATCGGTAGAACCCCCTTGGACTCCGGATTGAGTTAGGGAGTGTGCTATTTGGGTTGATTTATTTACGGTGATATTTCATTCATTTGATGATTTGATTTTTGACATGTTCTGACATGATTGTCGATGATGCAGGCTGACGATAGCTTGCCGACCAGACTCACATATGGAGTAAAGGGGCCACACACGAGTTCCAAATAGGTTGAGGGAGAGGGGTGGACAACAGCCCTGCCACTGCCTACTAGCACTCTCGCCGTGGCTCGAACTGTAGCTTAACGATTACCTAGTTCGAGAGGATCCACGATGTTGTGAGGGCAGACTGCGACAGTCGCTCACGATGATTCTAAGGGGCGCGCAATAAGGCGGGGGCCTTATTCCTTAGAACCCTTAGTCTCCCACAAGTTCACTTGGCGGAGTGTTGACTCCAGGGGTTATAGATGTCTACCAATCAGTCCAGTTGGCGAGTGGCACCCTTGGAGCACGTGGTACATCCTGAAGGGCACGTCGCGTAAAGGAAATGAACGAGGTGAGTGGCACCCTTGGAGCACGTGGTGCGTCCTGAAGGGCACGTCGCATTGATGTGGATGAAGAAAACAAACCTAAATAGCCCTAAGACAATAACGCCTTAAGAGATTCTTAAACAACTTCCCTAACCCAGTGTCACCTAGTTCTAAATCTAGTACTAAGTCTAAAACTTTTAGGGTAAAATTTTAGTCTAACCCTAAGAGCAGACCCTGGAATAAAAATAACAAAAGAAACAAAAACCCACCTAAGTAATAGTTGGATCTTCATAAAATTCTTGGGGCGATGACGAGGGTAATATTTAAAGAAAATCTAATAGTTTTAAGATTTTACAAGAAGAAATTATTTCCTAACTGGTGGGAGAACGACATAACCTATGTAGTATAACATAAAGAAAATTCCAAAAAAAAACAAAAACAAAAAAAAACTAAGACCATTATCCTCTCCTTATCCCTGTCTACATTATTAAACTATCCTCCATCACCTTAATCTTCCAGTATCCATCTCCCTTTTACATGTCCAGTTCACATTACAAAATCACCATCCCTCCCCTTAATTTCTCATTATTCCTTTTTATGT
>JASDQU011101800.1:0-22895 GCA_032191745.1 Picea mariana
TGGATTCAAATGGACATCGAGAGAGAGAGATATCACGTTCTGTTCAAAACGACAAATAGGCAAAAAAAGGGATGCTGACTGTACAGTCCGTACAGATGATGACATGGTAGGTCGTACGACACGTGGCATACAATTGTGTGGATAGTTTTCATATGACGTGACTTGTTTGCAGCGAATGGGATATCGACACGTGGCCCAATCAATGGCCGCCACGTGTCATCCTGGCATTGGTTTAAAATTATGTTGTTGGCCGGAGTCGACCTCGCGACCTCCGGGCAGGGGAAGAGACTTGGGAAGGACCGCCCAACTGGCACGCCACCGTATGTACCTTGTTATATATATGGCGAACATTATATTTAAGTTAATATGTATTGTATGTTGGGGCACAGACCGGGCTGGGGCTTAGCCCTGACCCCTGGTCCCGTGTGTATACAATGTAACCATGTTACTATATGCGCGCTCTCCGACTGATTATCATATAGTCTTTTCATATGAGCTTCCGGTCGTATGGGTATGCGATGTGACCATGGGCACCCCTTTTCTAACCATTTTAAACTTTGGCCCTTTTATATATATTGCACGCGGTCATGTGGTGGACTATGTGCCCTCGGCCTTAGATGGTTAAGGGCCAGCGCGTAACCGTTCGATAGTTTGTACCGGTTGTGCAGTTGTTCCCGGTGCTGATTTTTAATGCATAAAAACGCATGGGGGCTAGGTCGAGGCAACAAGGGTGCATTTTGGCGATCCAGAGATAACAAGTTTCAAGGGGAACTTCTAGGAAGCCTATCTTCTTCAATTTTTGGCCAAATGAGGTGCCGAAAAAGCCCAGCTAGGGGTTTTTGGACGTTCTGGAGCCATTGGAGCCATCTATTTGTCATTTTGAGCATTGTAAAGCACATATTTGAGCACTTTGAAAAAATAATACAAAATATCCATTGGAAGATGGACCCGAAGATGTAGCCCAAGAGAGGGGTGAACTCCTTTATCATTTGTTGTGTTATGTGTTTTCTGTTCACTATTTATTGCTGCTGTTTATATGCATCTTGAATGAGTAATTTCTATAAAGGATGTGTTGCAAAATTGATCCATTTGCATTTTAACACATGAATTAAATCTTGCAAATAATTTCAAGAATACAAGTCTTCTTCATTTTTAGATCAAGTTAAAGTCTTCTTCATTTTTAGATCAACACAGATCTGTGATTCTAACACTTAACAGAGCACTTAGTAGTAAACATCCATCAACATTTGAGCACTATCTACTTCGCAGATAAAACAGAGCATCGTATCATTCATTCAGATCTGATATATCTAAGCACTTATCATAGAGATGTAGATCAGATCTATCTAATTCAATCACTAAGCACATTCACATAGATCATATATAACATCCATATACATCATTAGCACACAACATAAACAGATCTATCTATCTATATCAAAGCACTTAGCAAGTAAAGACATAAACACATCAACACATTGCACAAAGTAAAGCAACACAACATATACGTGGTTCACCTCCCCTGGGGCTACATCCACCAACTCTTCTTCTTTATTATCTTTTTCAAGCTTCTTACAGGCACATAGCATCAAAATCCTACTCCACATAGGACAGGAGATTTGCATGCACTCCACCAGATCCTCCTTCTCCAATCTAGGTTACAACATAAAGCCTTCCACATAGTCTGTTATAGTTACTTGCACTTAGCCTTGCAAGTCTTACACAGTATGCATAGAGCCAAATTACATAGATCTACCTTTGCACATAGCAACAATGACTCTTCCTTAGCACTTAGCACCTTGTTTTTTCTTACATTGCCTAGACATCTATTTATACTTTACAAAATAGGCATAAACATGGGTGAAACCATGGGCCGACATCCCATATCCGTTACATAATCCCAAATCCCAAAGGACCCAAAAAGGGGCCAAGATCCCACGATATCTGCATCGTCTTGTGCTCCACCTTTGATAGCCTGTTGAAGTCCAAAAATAGGTCAAACTTGACCAAGGATTTCCCAAAACTTGGTCAAGGGAAAACACATTGCAACCGATGGGTGTTCCGATAATTGTGGAGATCATATTGATAGAGATGGTTGGAGGTAAATCTGGTGGAGGGAGGGGAAAAGTCCCCATTAACGAGGGTTAAAGGCCAACCCTGATGCTTTCACATCCGGAAGAAGACTCTCCTATAAAAGGGACATTTTCATTAGGATTTATTCGCACACCTAGGGTATAGAAGTTGAGTTGGTCTACAGTGACTATCTTCCCTTGATGGGGGAATTTAACAAGTCGAAAGACACTATCCGCAACAACCTTCATGGTGTAAACCATGTGCAACCTAAAATAAAATTATAGTTGAGTGTGGCATCAATTACCTTGACTTCTACCGAAATGGTTTTTCCCGCGAGTTCAACGGGTAATGAGGGGAGAATTCTGTGGGGTTTGAAAAATGATCGTCAAAATATTTTAGAATGGTTTCTGATGTGGTAAGTTGAGGAGAACCAAGATCTTTCCAATATGTTAAGGACATAATGCAAGTTGCGACGCCTTCATCAAGCACTGTTTAGAAGACATTTTTATTAATAGATGACATTGATTTGTAATGCTAATTGGTGTGATAGGAAAGAATCATTGCAACTTGGGTCGAAGGAAATAACATTAGATTCTGCAGGGTCAATTCCACCAATGGATGATAATAAATATTTGTGTTGCATGGGGCAAGACTGGAGAACTTCAAGTGATAACATGGCACAAGGGGATTGGGTGATATCTTCTACTATAATGTAGTGTTGGGTTGCCCGAACACAAGGATTATGTGTAGTATGACAAATTACTCCCTTTGGAGGGTGTAAGGAAGGTTCGATAATTGGATTCTGTAGTGTGAGAGGGACATTAGGTAAAGAATCCTTGGGTAAAGAATCACCTTCTAGAGAATCATAATTCTCGATTCTAGTAGATATAGCTGCAGATTTAACCATCAAGATGTTTACAGATGAGGATTCAGGGTTGCCCTAGGTGGGGGTTGTTGTGTTTTCAAAACCACTTGTTGTTGCTGGGGGGGGGAGGATTTGTTAATATTTCATGTGTAGAAGAGGATGGGCCTCGTTCGAGATATTGATGGATTTCAATGAGACGAGGAAAATATTTGGTGAAATGATCCTCTTTAAAAATCATGTAGGGATATTTGGCCTTTCGTTTAGGTTTACCTTCATCATTGTTCTATTGTGTCTTGGGGCCCGAATGCTCAAAATAGTTTTTCTTTTTATTATTATTGTTACCCTTCTTTTTCCTATGGTTTTTTGTGGCTTTTTGGGTGCGGTTGATTGCACCGAATTAACCTCAGAGGTTTGGGCAGGGGGCTTCATTGAAGTGTTTCAATGGACATATGATCTAGGATTGGTATCTTTATTTGATTGGATGTGTTTCCCAACCATATGACCAAATGTATTAGTGGAAACAGGGCCGATCATACCATCGACATGGGGTCCAGGTGCAGGCTTGGTGGGATCATTCGATGGTTGAGGAGCATGGGGAATCAAGTCATATAACATGCCTGATTGAGAGTATACCAAGTCTAAATACTGGGCTCGACTGATGGCTTGCTCCTCAGTGACAATGCCTCCCATGGAGACATCTCGAGAGATAGGTGGAAAAAGAGACTTGGTGAACCAATCAACTAATAATTGATAAAGTATTGTGGCTTTGATTAATCGACACTCCCGATAGTAGGATATACCCCCATTAAAAATGATCTGGAAGTCGAGGGTTTCCCCCTGGCAAGATGTTGGTAGGATATTTTCCCTGAGTACATGGGTTGTCCCCCAGTGAAAGGCTGTCTCATGGATGTTTGTTGGCCAAAACCCATTAGTTGACTTCCTTGGGGAGGTAATCCTCCCATTGAAGGTTGTTTTTCAAATAGGTTGGGATGGCCTCCTAAGAAAAGTGGGGTAAAGAAAGGTTTACCTCGAGTGGGGGGTGTAAAAGTTTGTGTTCTTGAAGGTGGTGGTACAATTGTGGGGAAAACATATATACAGATGTCAACGTTGATGTTTGGGTTGTGGAAACGGTCGGTTGAGCATGTTGTGGTGTAGAGTGTATGGGGGAGGAATGGTGGAAATAATTTTGAAACATATGGGAGATACCAGATATGGGGGGATGAGGGGTGCGTGATGAGGCATGTGATTGATCTCGTTGCAAGAGTTTAAAAGTAGAGTCTATGGATGTATATAATCGAGTGAAGATGTTGTGGGGTTTTTTAGGGGTTTGCATAGGGTCATATGGACCATAAACCTGTGGTGGTGTGATGTAACCTTTAGATAAATGGAGCTATTGAGTTTCCATGCTCATGACGTCTTCACAAGGTACAAGTGGTAGACGAGGGTAATTAGTACCGAGTTCAAGTTCTCCAATAGAGTTTACCTTAAGAAGTAGGGGATCAAAAGGGTTAGTGAAGGGTGGATTTGCAGGGAGTACAAATCCCTCTCGAAAGTTATCTCCTTATGGGCATTCAAGGAAAGGGGTAACAACACTTCTGACCTCAGAGTGATTTTTCTCGTGGAATTCCTCTCAAAGGTGGTATTTGGGTGAGTTGGGAGGCAAAAGTGCATAATGTAGTAAAGGAAAACCTCACACCCTAAGAGACCTATGCAAGTTTAGATCGACCAGGATTGAGATATAACAATGATAGTCCTAAATCCAAATAAAGAAAATAAACAACACACGCTAAGAAATCTAGGAATAAAAAAAAACAAACAAAGCTTCTCGCCATGAGCGCACTAATTGGTGATGGAATCCAACATCATGGGAATATGTGAGAAGGGGCGGGGATAAGTGGGTGGATTAGTTACATTGGTGTCCTTCTTAACAGACTTACACATTCGTGTAAGCTCCCCAATGGTATATCCGTGGGTTTCCCTCCAAGGAGCCCAAGTGAGTTTAACCAACGTCTGATCCAGGTACAATGAAGACTCCCGTGTGTCATCACCTTGTGTAAGATCCATAAACATTATTTAAACTAAGGTCACCAACTCATAGTTAGCCTCTCAACAGGTACATTCAACAGTCTAGTCCGACAATATGGGCAAGATATCAAGTCCGAAATTTCTCAAGAGGATTGAGAACAAGAGGACCAAAAAATGATTAAGAGGACCCTGAATGGATTTGGGATTCATAAATTTTTGAGACCAAATGGAAACCACCAATTCTCAAGAAGAATAATCAATATGCTATCGTTCCACTATGTTTGGTTAAGCCTCGGATGGGTAATCTCCATTGCCAAGCCGCATGTGACCTTGTTTGTAGATCCTGTATGAGAGGGGGTTCTTGATTATGCTTATACGGAAGTTGGGTTTAAGTACCCTTTAGTATTCTATGGTTTTTGTTCGTGTTATTGGACAATTTACTCACTTATCTTAGTCCAAAGACCCTATACCTAGACTATTGTTGGTGTTCTTAAAAAAGAAAAAGTCTAGTTAATTTTATTAATGCATGTTCATTTTTTAAGTTTTTATTTAGTAAAAAGGTTGTGTGGAAATTAAACTTATGATGTGAAAGGACTCGACTCCAAATGGATGCAATTTCAACAATTTTCCTTTCGATGAATCCTATTTATGAGAGGGAGAAGAGTATCTTTCTTTTTTCTTTTTATGTAAGAAAACACCCTAATGCATACCTATTCATATGTATTCTTGCAAATGAGACAAAAGGACAATTTTTTCAACCAAACTCACAAAATGATTTACAAAATTCCCAACCAAGAACAAATTGTTGCAATGATATTTTAAAGCACTCTAAATGAAATGTTTTCTGTTTCTTTTATTTTTTCAAACTTTATGAAAATTGAAACAAAACATTCTTCTTCAGCCTTTTCTTTCAATTAACAATGTTCTGAAATGAATGAAAACGATGGAAGACAAAGCCAAGCATGCAAACTTAAAGCACACAAAAATATTTTAAGTCTAAATAATAGTTTGAAAGGTTCTCAAATGATTTGGGAAACGACAAACATTTAAACTAATGAAAGAGAGACTTGTATAATAAAATTATAGACTTTGCGAAAAAATATTCTGAGACAACTATGAATAACCTTCTACTGGACTGAAAGGATTAAACTAGATGATCCTATTTGAACCTATCATTCACATGAGATGGCCACAAAAAGAAGATGAATTTCATAAATTCCAAAAAAATTGAAGCAAAATCAAGGAGAGAGGCCTAAGACAGGTCTAGAGTGTTGAAGGAGACCAATGGGAAAGGACCTGGTTGAGTTTTTTGAAGGATAACTCTTCAAAAAAGTAGGTTTAAGGGGTCGATCACTCCTTGGAGAGGGAGACAGTGCAACCGGGTCACAACCCAGCAAGAGGAACAATGCGACCGAAGAGTATGGTCTCTCCTAGTATATTGGGAGGAGGGATGGCCATCGCTCCAAAGGAGGAAAAACGCGACTAGGAAGGCTTCGTTCACTCTATGCACACTGGGAAGGTGCGACTAATGTAGAGAAAAAAGAAAAAGATAGATCTAGGATGAGATCTATTAGATCCAAGATAGAGGTTTATTCAACTGAACTTGGGAAAGAGCACAACAAAGTCTAGAAATTAGATCAGGACATTGTAAAAAAGGAAGAAAAACACATAAAAGACAATCTCCCCAGTATGGCCGCCAATATGTTGTAGGGATTTTACATCCTGCAGGAGCGAAGATCCCTTAGGTTCTTCCTATACGTAAGACAGGAACAAAGATATGAACAAATGATTCTTCTAAACTTGATAATATGTCATAACATACCAATATATCAACTCTCTATCTATGAACAGACAAAATTTCATGAACAATCAATTAGAGGGAAACATCCATCATATCTTATATTAATCAAGTAAGAAATATCACAACTTACATGTGTAAACTAAAGAGATGTCTTTCTTCCAAACTCCTTTCCCAAGCTTTGCCACCGAAACACTAGAGTAACCTTTCTAGTTCTTTCTCCCACCTTTTCCCATGAAAATGGATTGGTTCTTATAGGGCTTTAGGGATAAGGCCACATGTTCAATAGGATAATATCCTTAGGCTCATAATGGAAGCCTTCTTGAGACTAAACCCTGATAAATCAGAGTAATGTCTCATCAATCACAACTAAGTCCAAAAAAGGGATTTTCTAGGCTCGGTCCCAACCTAAGCACTCAGACAGAGAAAATCGGTTATGACTTAGCAGTCTAGAAAGGGCAAATGATCCTTTCGGTCACAGGATTGAGGAAGGACAAGTGAGACCGAAGGCAAATTAGGCTGGAAACTTAGGGTGGAAATGATGAAAGTGGATGAATTGGGTAGGTGACCTCTAGGAGATGATGTCCCAAGGGTTAGGGGGTTAATAACACTATAACACCTGGATCGTGCGTCTCGTACCCATTTCAATCTTCCAACTGTACTGCACGAGGAGATCCATTAAACCAAATCCCAAATGTTGTCTCTCCTGCGCATATGATCCTTGAATGCCTTGAATTCCTCTCATCCTACAAGATATGGATGGGAGGGTGGCAACATGTGCATTTAAATATTTAGTGCACATG
Organism: Picea mariana; assembly: GCA_032191745.1. NCBI lineage: Eukaryota > Viridiplantae > Streptophyta > Pinopsida > Pinales > Pinaceae > Picea > Picea mariana. Next base: position 7,565 of record JASDQU011101800.1, read on the forward strand.
CTATCCACTTGGCACCCCATTCAAGGATAATTATAAGTGTTTTTAAGATAATAAAATTATTATAATTATAAGCATTTTATTTATTTTTTAGATAACAAAATTTATTATAATTTAATTATCCACTAATCATCTAAATAATTATAATATTTGTTTCTCTTAATCAACTTATCTTTTCTTTTATTTCTTCTTTTTCTCTCTAATTTGTTTTTATAAAAGGTATGAGTAATATCCATGAATGCATTTACATGGAGTTTACTTTATTTTGGGTATCCATGTGGGAGAATTGCTCAGGTGCAATAGAAAGGAAAGGAAAAAAAAAGAGAAAAAAAGAAAAGAAAAAAAAGGGAAAATAATATTTCTTATTATGATTTTTTTTAATACAAGTAAACTTTTATTTTAATGGACTAAATTAATTATCTAAATTTTAAATGCTTTTATAAAATATTTAAAATTTTTCATCATTATTATTGTAAATATTATATTAGTTCTTAAATTATTATTAAAATTACATACATAGTTCAAATTTTTTAATACTATTATAAATATTATATTAATTTGATTATATTGTTTCATATTAATTGATATATAATTACTTTATAATACATCTATAATGTGATTTTGTATGTATTTTGTACATATTTTGAATGTGAAACCTAACACAAAGGTATGGAAGAAAAATGAATACAAAAGTCACAAAATTAAATTTCAAATCTCATATCGAAATATGACTAATTCACTTGAAGCTATAATTCACTTAGAACTATTGAAAGCTCTAATTCACTTGAATTTAATATATGCTAGCCTATTCAAATTTAATACACATCCTACCTTATTCCCTATTTTAGTACATGCCATAATTGTGGGAGTAGGATATGAGAAGAAAGTTCATGCCAGGTCATAGGTAGATCTATGATTCAATCATGGGGAAGAGGTACCATTCCATGAACCATTCAAAGAAGAAAAAAGAGAGTGATGGGCACTCTATTGTGTCGACATTGGGAACTATCACTTTTTGTAAATCATCCATTAAACTCAACCTATTGTAAATGCATATGTAATTGGATCATATAACTCAGGTTAGATTTAAAAAAAAAGGGTATAATCTACTTTACATAACTCAAAAAAAATAGATGGTATAAAACCAATCTTTACACCATTAGGTGTTGGAATTATGGGATCGACCTAACTAGGTGTCCTATTGTCTTGAACCCCCACAAATGTTTCAAGGGACAAAATATTGTCATCTGGAATAGTAACATCAAGCTTCCTTGAGAAANTGTAAAGATTGGTTTTATACCATCTATTTTTTTTGAGTTATGTAAAGTAGATTGTATAAAACCAATCTTTACACCATTAGGTGTTGGAATTATGGGATCGACCTAACTAGGTGTCCTATTGTCTTGAACCCCCACAAATGTTTCAAGGGACAAAATATTGTCATCTGGAATAGTAACATCAAGCTTCCTTGAGAAATGGTTAGTCTGACATCTCCTATTTCGAGGGTAATTTCGACCTACTTCCATGACCTACTTATGTTTTCCCTTTCTATGTACTTCCATGAATAGCACAACACTCCTTCCATTAGAATCATAAGTGGAAATCATAATTCCTCATATATAGCATTAACATCAAAACTATTCAAAGGACGTGCCATTCGTATGGTTGGTTAACAAAGGTCTCATACAAAGTACCTAATGTTGATTGTAAGGGGACTTGCCTTTAACTAGAAGGTGTCCACTAAGGGAAAATCACTTATATATTAGAAAAGAAAGGCCTAAACCTAATAGATCATAAATCACTTATATAACACATAATGACGTGCCATTATCACTCGATTGACATTTAACCCAAAACTAGAAGTTTTTATTCAACATGTAGATGTAGGTTTGCATAAATCACTTATTTTCCAAGATGTTGGTCGGATATTTTTCGTTAAACTCTCGTCGCTGCACTAAATGAACTTCATGGAGTACCTGAGCTTTGTAAGAAATATCTCACTCTACACTTGCTTACTCATCCTTCCCTTTCATTACTTGTATCACAAAAGAAGAAGAACAAGAATCAATAAAGCCAGTGGTTAAGGGGTGGGGCAACTTTCAAGTCTGATGCTCTCATTGGTTTTGATTTTTTTACTAGTGGGTTGAAAGCACTCAAAATCCATGTTCACAGCAGGTCATCATTGAAAATTCTACACTCGCTATATTTGAGAGTCTTCTTTTTGCACAATATTTTCTCAATGAGTCGTTTGATGATCTCAAAAATTCAAGTTGAAGACAATATTTTCCTATGAATAAATGGGTCGAATGGTTGTTGTGGTCCTTTGCGGAATAATTCTTATTTATGCTCAAGTGGCTCGAATTTTTCACAATTCTTTGAAAGCTACATACTTTTCTAAGAAGACTCTTACACCCCTCTATTTCTGGCATCCAAAAAATATTCTAAAAATTGTGTTGCAGATAACTGAATTGGGGAAGTCATAGCAGCAAAATATCTCAAAAACTTAAATTTATAGACAAGAATTATATCAAAGCATTTATATCTGGGGGCTTCCAAAGATGACAGGGAAAATTTCGATCAACAACTTCTATGTCCCAACCTAAATGTTTGAAGAGATCGTGCATTCTTATCGTTCTGCCATGGTGTACTTCAATTAAGCACTTGTATTTAATGGTTTGAATACCCCTATCACCTCTCCATCCCAATGTAGGCAACATCCTAGAAAATCTGCTTCTCTTCCCTGTCCAATGCATCACAACTCATTTGCCTTCTTGAATTTCAATTAGATTGCCTTTTTGATACAATATTTTGAAGATGGTACTACATAAACATTTTCAAAGGTGGATAGTCACTCATGGAATGAATCAATGTTCAAAAATTGACTCAATTAATGGTATCTTCAATTAGAGTCCACTTAAATCTTAGAATTGTGGCCTTAGGTTATGATTGAAATTGACTCCCCCATATGAGGAGGCTCATAAATTCACCACACATGGATGTCAAGTTGAGTTGGAAGGTCTTATTTTAAAGCATTGGACCCATTTGTCGGGTGATGGTTTATAAATATTATATTGGGTGATGGTGTATAAGATTATATTGGATGGGCTTGAGCCTTTGATGTTGGTGATTTTTGAAGTATCATGTCCAAGTAAAACCAAACTATGTCACTTACCTAAAAATGTTGAGCAACTTGAAGCCATTCATGTAGTTCCTTGTACTTGACATGTGTCTATTGAAGGATTTTATGGACTCTCTTGTGAATTTTTGTCCAAGTTATGTAGAAAAGAAGTTTTGTGTTGTTCCTTCTATGTCTAGGATGTTGATGGAGATAGGAGAGCGACTAGAATCACACAAGGGAGAAGATGTTTAAAATTGAAACATACTTCAAAAGGGGAGTGTCCCATAGAGTCATGTGTAGTCTTGTTGTAAGTTGTAGTTGTACTGAAAAATATGTGAGTATTGATCCTATTATTTGTTCTCTTGTGCATAGATGCAAAGAGTATGAACAAAAAAATTGTTGACTAACTCAGCATGGACATCAATGTTTGGATGAAAGGGAGTGGAGAAATAAAATTAATAGTTTAAAAGATTTCACAATGATTTTCAAAAGTGTTTGAGAAGTCACAATTCACGATCATAAATTATGGTCATGGCTATCCAAAATGGCTCCAAATATGTTACAAGATTCCATTATGTTTCCACTTAGTGGTAGGAAAGCCAATGAAAAATCCATGGAGATGTATCCACACGAGATTATGTTACTAAAAATGTTAGTACATGCCAATATTTTTATGTTAGCATGTTTACATTCATTTCAATGTGATCTCATGTTGTAATTTTCCACATGTTTTTGCATGAAAGACCAAAAGAAGAACCTCTCTAGGTGGAATAAATATTTTTCACACCGAAGTGCCCTCCATGAGATGAAGAGTGTCCCTTCTTGAAAAGAAGAAGGCGAGTAGGCCATTGGAGACACAAAGTTGGTTCCACTTGTACAAGAAACCATACCATATTGTGTAATGTGGGAAAGGGGTCTAATTAACATTTGTGGGTTGTTGTATAGATTCCATGACATAACCAAAATAAGGATAACAATAGTATTAATTTTTCAATCCTCATAGGTTGGATATCTTTCACCTAAGATGTGAAGGACCTTGGAAGGAGATTTGTTGAGTAAGTCACCCACTTCATTAGACGCACCCTTCTTATATTTAATGACCCATTCAATTGATTGAATGTAGGAAGCCCATTTTAAATGTATTTGATCTTGGATTTTACCAAGGATGTAGTGTCGATGTTGTTTGAGTGCTTGGACTTCTGCATAAAACACCTATCTTAAGTGTTGTAATTGAGCTCAAGGTTTTTGAATGGTACACTATTCGGTGTCATCCCTACTTAAGAATAACATGTACAAGTTATATTGGGAAATATTTGTCTCAATATCTAGAAAAGTTAAGCATTAGGGTAGAGAAAAGAGCATCCCTCAACTTCAAAAATACTTAATTTGGTTTAGGGGTCTAATGAAGTGTTTTTAATTGTTGGTTCGATTCAATGGGGGAAAATGTGGGAGTGATGGTGGATGAATTTCCCATAGAAATGCATGCCTCTTAATAAAATCTTGAGATTTATGGCATTGGTGGGAGTATGCCACTCCTTCAAAACTTTGGCCTTAGCACAATTTATGTAAGTCTCAATGTCATCAATCAAAAAACCCAAACACTTGATCCAAAATGGATTAAAAAAAGTGAATGGTTGTAAGACTCAATACTCACAAATAAAATTTAGGAATTACTGAAGGTTAAATAAACTGTAAACACAACACACATGTAAAAGTAAATGAGACAAAAAAGAGGAAAAACAATAATTAAATGAGATAGAAAATGAAAATAGGAGAGAAAAGACTAAGGAATGGGAAATGAAAGGTCAAGCTTGTTGGCCTTTCCGTTACCCCAACTCTCCCTATTTATTATTGTAGTTTCACTCTCAAAGGGTATTTTGGCCAATGAGTGGAGTATGCATAGAGAGCCATGACTACTTTGAGTTAATGTGTTTTGGCATTTCCATAGTCAATACATTCCAACAATTTTGTTTATCTCATTCCCATGTATATATGAAGGCATCTCACTTATAAATACATATTTTATCTTGTAAAATCATTGTGTATGGAAACAATACTTAGGAAATCCCATTCATCTTAAGACGCCATTTAAGATGTGGTCTGATTGTTTGTTGTCTCATACATGTTGAATTCAAGGTGTGCAAGCTAAATCAAAGTATGATTGTAAGCATGAGAAATGTGGATGGATGGGCATTGGATGAGGCATATCAAGCCATTGAGAATGCTATATGAACCATATGCCATTTCATTGGTGAATCTTCATCCTTGGAACTCCTTTTACTTGAGAAGACAATGTATATGTATGTTGAGTTTCACATTGTATTAAAATTCTAAGTTGAAGCTTGTTCATCCTCAATGTCTGAATGATACAATGTCCTTATTGCTGGTTCAGATTTAAGGCTAAATTAATTGCCTACTTTGTTTTTGAATTGTTGATGATTAGTGTATTGTTGGAGTTAAATTTGTGCATAAGCAATTTGTTGGGGTGTTAACACCTACAATTATAAGACCAAGTAATAAGGAGGTATCCATGTCCACACATTACACATGCAAGGAATTGGATTTGAACCCTTGTTCTAGCACAAACAAATTCAAAGGGTGTTTCATTCAATTGGCTCTTCAGAATGGAGGATTGCAAGCATGGAAGAACTCAAGCCTTGAAGCATAGAAGCACAACCAATCCTTGTGTGCTTACCTGGTGATAACAATAGGAAATTTTTCACTCATAATCATATTTATTATTGGCATTGATAGTTGTTATTGTTGTGTGTAGGCTACACTAAGAACAAAGGCCTTGTATCCATTCAAAGGATAGAGATATTTGTATAATACAAATAAATATATATTAGAAGTTAATTCTATAGAGGATCCATGTTGGTGAAGCGAGTGGGCTATAAGTCCCTCGTTTACGGATCATAAGGTATCTGAGAAATTGAATCCTTGACTATGACGTAGCTATTATAACTTTGAAGAGAAAATAAAATCAACATGGGTAAATCAAAGGTAGAAAGGTTGGAAGATCTACAATCCATCAATGTGCAGATTCAAGAAGAGAATAATCACTTGAAGGATAAGGTACATATGTTGAACCGGAGGATGGTAAAATCGAAAAAGAAAATTGAGACCTCTGCAAAATTGATGGCATTGCTAAAGAAGTGATTTGATGAATTTTAAGGCTCCCTCACAATTGTCATGGCATATTAGGACAAGAGCAAAGTTCAGCTTGTGCAATTGGGAGAGAATGTGATCCATATGGATAACTAGTGGGAGGATAGACTCACTTAGATGACATATGAACTACATCAAGAGTTGGCAGAGAAGGAATAAGCTTTGGAAAAGCTACAAGAAACTATCCAAGAGACCAAGGAAGCATAGCCACCTTCCATTGCCATTGTTGAGGCCAACACCATGACCAAGAAAAATTTGTTAAGCTCACCTTCCTTAGACTTTTCTCAAGATAATTTTAGTGAATTTGAAATGCATACCAGAGGCATTGGTTCAAAATTGTTAAGAAATATGGGCTACGATGAACAAATGATACGTAAAAAAAGACTATGTTGGTCTTCTCATTACCCCATATCTCCCTATTTCTTCTTGTAGTTTCACTCTCAAAGGGTCTTCTGGCTAAGGGGATTATGCACAGAGAGCTGCTAGTTTCTTTTGTTGATGTTTTGGTAGCTATGGGAGCTATTAATATCCAAGTGTAACCTTTGTACTTAGAATAGAATATTTTAGGAGTAAGAGAACCATTAAACAACCGTGTGAAAACCCTAGAAGAGAAGTCGACCCAAGGATAAAAATAATAAATAAATAGAAATCCCTAGAAAGAGAAGTCGACTCCACCTGGAAAAGTCACTTGGAAAGACTAGTATAAATAAGGAGGTGTCTTAGCTCATTTGGATACACTCACTCACTAAATCATCTAGTGCACAAGTCTAAGGAGCTGCAGCTGAAGCAGAAGGAGGCATAAGTCTGGAGATAGTAGTGGAGTAGTATTCATGGAGTATTCTCAGTCTTTTTGGTATCTCTCTTGTGCGCTTATTTTGGTAAAGGTACACTTTCATCAGTAGAGGTACATTCTCTTGGTATTGTGTTGTTTCTAAAACAATGGTGTTTCTGGTTAGGGTTTATATGTTGGTTTTAGTGTGGAATTTTTGGAATCATTCTATCTAAGAAAAGGTTATTGTGCTTGAGGGTGGTATATGTGAATGCCTATGGTTGGGTGAAAATGAAGTGACATTATATATGGTTAAACAAGCATGCCAAAATTTTAACATGGTATCATATATTGTTTCCTTCATAACAGTCTAACCATTTGAAGGAAGATCCTCAGTTTCCCCCATTGTCAATCTCATTGAGCACTTATTGAACCCACTAAGAAAGTCACTTAAGGAGGGAACATATTTTCTCTGGTTTAAATCTACAATATTCATAATTTGGAGTGCCAATTGAAGCACCGGTGGTAGTACAAGTTGCAACACCAGTTGCAACACAAGTTGCAGTACCAGTTGCAACACGATTTGTAGTGCCAGTTGCATCACTAGTTCTAGTACTAGTTGCAACACCAGTTGCAGTGCCAATTACAACACCAATTGTAGTATTAGTTGCAGTTCCTTTGGTCCATGAAGTTTTGGGCCTAATTTTTAGTTGTCCTAGTGGGCCCTACCCTAACGCATCTCTAGTTACCTTCGGATTGCAAGTTGGAGCACTATGAAATTTTTGGGTTCGTCATTTCTTGCCACTACTGTTGAATGGTGTCATTTTTTGTTGCTACTGTTGAAGTTATGTACTTGTATATGTTTAAAATATACCACTATATTGAGGGTGTTTGCAGGAGAAGGGATATTTTTTCCAAGAAAAAATCGTAGATTCAAAGGGATCTTAGATCCAACACATTCAGAGGAACAACACACTCCAGGTTTGATTGTTTTGATATGCCTCTAGTTTTTATGAAATTATTGTGATCTTATGAACATCTAGTTGTATTTTGATCTGTTGAAGTCAAACCTATGGTCAAAGTAAAAGTTATAAGCTGACATTAGTCAAAATAATAGATTGATTAAGGTTGAGTTTTTAGATTTTATTTGCATTATATTCCCTAACTCCGATTTCTATCAAGAAAACATATTGTCTTAGTACAAGGGACATGTTGGAGAGAATACTTTTCATCTTGAGTGAAGGAGACTCAGAAGAAAAGCATCAAGACTCTTTCTTGGAGATAAGACTCCAGGTTCCATGTTTGATTGATTAAATTGATAAGGTTCCAATTTGCACATATCAAGTTTGATAATTTCTACATTACAAGTAAACACTATAGTTGCGGCAACAATATTTGCAAGGTTCTATTACTACTAGATACAATGAATACTTGGTAGCATGTGAGTACTATTGATATAAATGCTTATTGTACTTGTTGCATGATGAACTAACATCTTCTCTAGGGGACCCTTTCTTGTTTTGCTTCCAGGAAGGTCACCTTGGTAATTCTATGATGATTACCATGAAATTGTCTTTTATTTTTGTTACCATAGATATGCTCATATGAAAAATGATATTATATACTTTTTTCTCTTCTTGCTCTCGTCTCAGGTACGTTATCTTGTAAATTCCATGGAGTTTACCATGGAGATATTGTTGTTCTTGTTTCTTGTTATGGGTAGGTCACAAGTGATAACTCTAAGAGGGAGATATAATGAGGGTTGCATGAGGAAACATATTATATGGTGTCTAGTGTGAGACATGGAGCAAACCATCCATATAAGAAGTTGTATACACGACCGTATACATCCATGTACTGAAGAAGAAGAGGACGAAGAAGGATAATTTTGTGAGATATAGAGTATCACATATGGAGATTGATTGTAACGAGAATATATGACCGAACATATCCCTCTATTTCAGTTTATCACTCTTGATATCATCATGAAGAGTTAGTAGAGCTAGAAGTGCCTATCCATAATCATTGTAGTAACTAGGAAGAGACCAACATGGTCCCGTGACACTTTGCAGGATGTAAATATATATAGAATTGATGATCCATAACATGTGAATGATAAGATGGCTCCACTAGTGGTGAGGCATGAGGCCACACCAAGTACTAGCTCATAAGGAGCTAGATTTTAGAGGGATTCAACCATCACGATCCAGTAGGAAGGAGTAGCTTCCTCTGTGTTGTTCATAGGAGACTTCAGATAAAACCATCATATATAGAGGGAGAATATGGCTCTGAAGATTTTATAGACTTAGAGGGAGTCAAACTTCATAGGGAGCATGGAGACTTAGAGTGAGATTGATTTCAGAGAAAGTCAGTGGCTTAGAGACTTTCATTCAGAAAGTATTCCTCCTCAGATTCATATGGGAGAGAGAGACATCTTCTAGGACTAACATATAGGTGCCATGAGTTGAGGAGGCTATATCGAAGCTTCATAGGGTTTGAGGAGATATGAGATATCCTAAGCATGGATGATTTTAGGGGCTAAATTTCGCTCATGGGCTAATTTTCCATGGTTTTTCCAAAAACGAGATTCGCTATTTTAAAAATGATTTGCCCAAATTCTATAGGATAAAATTATTTTACCATAAAAATCGCCAAAATTTTATAAAAACTATATAAAATTCTTATAAATTTGAATATTTTTACAAAAATATCACCAAACATTTATAGTTCACATATGAAGGATTAGCAATATTCGCCAAGGTTTCTACATTTCAAAACAAATTTCCATCCTTAAAATCATCCCTGATCCTAAGAAGATTCCCTTGTTTTAGTGACAACAGAGGAAGCTAGTTAGAAGGACTGGGATATGGATTTTTCCTTGGTTCCGAGACCAGAAGGGAATTTAGTGGTGACTTCAAAATTGATATACAAGGTCAAACATGTTGTTGATGGAAGCATATAGATATACATAAGTCTAATTTGTGACCAGAGGATTCTCCCAGCAAGAGGGGGAATATTATGACAAGACACTTACTCTAATAGCCAGAAGAAGTGTACATAGAGAAACCATAAGATACATGAGAAGGAGTCTCATGTATGTAGATTGAAGAAGGCCTTGTATGGGCCTAAGCAGGAGCCCAGAGAAGGATATGCCAAACAATTATTTTGATGATCTTGGGGATGGTTTCCTCTTGATATTGGATGACCTATTTCTAACAGGGAATGAGAATCTCATCATGGAGTGCAAGAGAAATCTTTCATCAGAGTTCGAGATTAAATACCTAGGTATGATGCATTAATTCTTGGGTCTATAGGTGTGACAAAAACTGGATGAGATTTTCCAATGCCAAGAAAAATGTGTTGTAGAGATTCTAAAGAGATTCTAAATGATGGATTGTAAATCCATGCCTACACTAGTGGTGACAAATATGAAGTTATTGAGTGATACATCCTCATAGATAGTGGATGGAACCATGTATAGATAGATGATTGGTTCTTTTTTGTACTTAACGAACACAAGTCCAGATATATGTTTTGCGGTGAACACATTGAGTCAATATATGGTCAAAACTGGATGTGTTCACTTGATTGGAACAAAACATGTGTTGAGGTACTTGAAAGGTACAATTGACTATGAATTCAGGTATGTTTCAGATCGTGAGATAATCTTGCAAGGCTATACTGATTCATATTGGGCTGGTAGTGTCACAGAACGAAAGAGTACATCTGGATGTTTCTTTATTTTTGGATTAGCTATGATCTCATGTTTCAACAAGAAGAAGACTAGTATGACATTTAGTATGGTTGAGGCAGAATATATAGAAGAATACTTACTCCTTGAATATAGGATTTAGGAATGAGATAGTATAATACATCAAAATGAGAATCCATTTACTTCTTGTTGTTCTACTCAACTTCAATATGGTTCGTCTTTTGGTTGTGTACTTCTTCACTATTCTTGAAAATCTTCACTAGAAACTATGGTGAAAATTTCATTTTTCTTATCCTCCTATGTGGTGTCCCTTATTCCACCTTTGACTATGTCCAAGTGAAAACTAAGAACATCAGAAGTATCAATATTACCTCTAGAATTTTAGTCAAAGAGAGTGATTACACATCTCTCCATAGGTTTGAATCCATAGACTAGTCGCTTGAATCAAGCATTTTCAAAAAATTCCTCCATGAAGCCATGGGATGATCAGGTTGAGGTTGGATTAATTGGGGAAGATCATACTCTAATTCAATTTAGTTGTGAATTATTGTGTGTCTAACTAAACTTCAAGCCTTCACCTTATTTTTGTTTAACTACCAACGAAATTTCTTTAAGTGCCTCTTCTATAACTTTACCTTCCAAATCAGTTGTAGGAAGAAGAGATGGTAGATTAAGAACAATTCCACTATGGTGAACACCCTCAATGGATACATCATCAACTGGTCCATGGCATATGAATCTAGTTGGTCTCATAATTGTGCATGCTCAAATAACAATTCAAATAAAAAGGCTTGAGCTACCTCAATAAGGGTGTTTGTTTGTAGGGTGGATAGATATGATGCAAATAATACAATAGGGGTTTGAGATGAGACTGAGTATATTAATAAGAATTTGGGATTCCGTTCAAGCATAGGAAATTAAATTGTCATGGGATCATAATTGATATTGTTTATCAATCACCCGACCTATAAATAATAAATAGAAATTAGAGTTAATAGGGCCTGGTTTTTCTAGGGATGGTAATCAATGAGAAAAACATGCGGGAAAAGTGTCAGTTTTTGAAAATTGTAGTTTCCCTTGGTGCTCTATTTGTTCAATGGTTTCCATAGTTTTATGATTATAATCTTAGGTCTATCTAGATTGATGTTGACTGTGTTGCTTCAATAGGCCATCGATGCATGACAAATATGCAACATCTCGTCCATGCATTACCCATGAATTCACACATGTGTGATATTTGGAAAATGTATGATGCAAAATTACTTGATGTGATGAATGCATGCATGGGCCCAATGTTAAGTGTTTTATGCAAACCTACATCTATGTTTTGAATGAAAACCTACAGTTCTGGGTTGAATTTAAATCGAGCGATAATGGCATGTCAAACACATGTGTATTTTAGCACCAACATTTGTTACATATGGAAAAGATATAGGGAGATCAAGAAAATGATTGGGGTTAGTCCCCTCAAAACTATATTTCTTTATTCTTTATTCATTACTAGTCCCTTCACTAAATTTTGGGTAAGGATCAATGCACCAAGTGTCAACAACTATATTCCATTCTAATCATTATAATCTTGTTGAGTCTATAAAATACAGAACGATACAAATGCGAAGGTAACACCCAGTTTGATTCAATTTCTTTACATAACTCATTTTAGGTTGCCATATTTTCTGTCTATTCCTACCACTAGTTCACTATGATTTATTAGGTTTAGGTATTTATTTGCTAATATATAAGTGATTTTTCCCCTGGTGGACACCTTCTAGTTAAAGGAAAGTCTCCTTACAATCGACATTAGGTACTTTGTACGAGACCTTTTCTAACTAGTCATACGAACACCTATCCTCTAAATAGTTATGAATTTAGTGCTATATATGAAGAATTATGCTTTCCACACATGATTCTAATGAAAGGTGTGTTGTGCTATTCATGGACGTAGACAGAAAGGGAAAACGAAAGTAGGTCAAAATTAGCCTTGAAATAGGAGATGTTAGACTAACCATTACTTAAGGAAGCATGATGTTACTATTCCAGATGTCAATATTTTGTCCCTTAAAACATTAGTGGAGGTTCAAGACAATAGGATAGCTATTTAGGTTTATCCCAAAATTCCAACACCTAATGGTGTAAATATTGGTTTTATACCATCCACTTTTTTTGAGTTATGTAAAGTAGATTATGACTTTTTTTATTATCTAACATGAGTTTTATGATTCAATTAAAGATGCAATTAAAATAGGTTGAGTTTAATGGATGATTGAAAAAAAGTGATAGTTCCCCATGTTGAAACATTAAAGTTCCCATCACTCGCTTTTTTCTTCTTTGAATGGTTCATGGAATGGTACCTCTTCCCTAGGATTGAAGCCTAGAGCTACCTGGGACCTAGCATGAACTTTCGCCCCTATCCTACTACCATAATTGTGGCATGTACTAAAACAAGGAACAAGGTAGATTGCATATTAAATTTGAATAGGCTATCATATGCCAAATGGAAATGAATTAGAGCTTCCAGTAGCAAGCTAAGCCATCCACGGGGTCTATACTCTATTGTATATTATTCATGGCTTTCATTTTTCTAGTTAACCAAGTTATAGTTTCTTCATTTTTGGTAGATTAAAATTGTTTGTTTGCAAATATGATATTCTTTGCACAACATTTTAGAAAATTTTAATGACTATGGTGCAGAATGTGCCTATTTTGTTTGTGTTATAATATGCTAGTAATATTTCTGGTGTAGAGTGCACTATCACAATTATACTACATAATTACATGTTATAATTATAGTAACTTTGTTCCAAGTATTATTATTTCTCAGCAAATCAATATTTCTATGTAAGAAGTAATTTCTGACACTCTATGTGTATGTTATAACTTAGGGGTACAATCTACATTCATTATGCTCTATTATGAGATGTTATTGAATTACTTTCCATAACTAGTAGTTAACTTGTTCGACATTGAAATGCATGTTTTAGTTGGCACACTGAGCATTTAAAAAGATCGATTGATGACACATATGTCGTCTCTAGAATTTGAAAAAACATAGTCAAACATATTTCTAGATAATCCTAACTCTAGTGTTTCTATGTTTTGAATACGATGATATGACTAGAAAATATTTACAATAGAAATAATATACACATGAGTTGCATTATTTTATAGAGTTGTTCCATAGATAAAAATTATGTAGTGGCATTAGAGAGGTTGGGTTTGATTAAAAAATCACTTATCACATTATTAGTCATTTACCCATAAAATGATTGTGCTTTTCGTGTAGTTTTCTAAAAGTGACTAACTTCTAACACATGTTTCTCTTTGGAATTCCTTATCTTTTCTCAAAGAATTTGTAATAATGATATTTATTACTAAATATATCTATTGTTAACATCATAATTTCTTCCATTGGATGGGGTGACAAAGAGGATAGGGATCCATGGAGACATGAAATACGACCATGTGGGCGAGCAATTGGACAATACCTCCCAGCACTTAAGCAAGATTGAACCCAACCAAATGAACAAGAAATCTAATTCACACCTTCCATGTCCAAGTCCTCACTCAGTGCAGAATCCCATGTAGATGGCACCCAGGTGAACCAATGTGGGGAAACATAATGTTATCACGTTGTTACAACTCAATATCCATCTCTCACCTCGAATATTTACCATCCTGGTATGGAAAAGAAGAGGAGAATTCAATGCGATGGGAATCCTAGCCACATGAGTGAGCATCTGAAGGCTTCTTTCCCATGCTCAAACATGAAGGAATATTGTTGTGGGGACAATTATCTCAACTCTTAAAAACCATGTCCAAGCATCCATGACCTCAATCATAGTTATGTTGGTGCTACCTCGGTCTTGGCTACATCAACATTAAATGATTGTTAATACTAACACCCCCGCCTCGATTCGCTGGCCTACGACATGTCATTGACCAAACTATAGGCGAAGGAAACAGACATATGGCAACAATTTGGCAAGGGATATGCAATACACCAAGCACTAGAGCACGTCAATGAAGAAGTTAACAAAGAGGCTCGATAGTAGGAAGGTATTGAAAGGGGGTACCTTTGGAATTAGAACACGAGGAAGCATGAAAACAAAGGGTGAAAGAATAATAGTCTCATTCAATGACCCTCAACACCTTTGGAACTGGATGAACAAGCAAAGGTGCGATGACTAGAATACTCTGGCAACATAGATCAAGATAACATTGAATCCTCTGTGGATTCACATTTGCATTGGGTTTAGAATTCATGTGAACAATAGGATGGCCCCTATAAGAGGCTACCATCAAGGTTACGGGAGAGGAGGAATTTCCTCCTCTGAGATTCTGCAAAGACAAAGAGCAGATCAATATACCTCAATGCGAGTCCAACATTATTCCCACGTAGAAACTACAATTTTTCATGAAGCAATTCCTCCTCCCGTTTGTGCGTAGTTGGAGGAAGCTGAAGTTGACATCCAAATGGAAAGAATTCTAACTGCCACACAAGAGGTGGATGAATGAATCATCCTTTGGGTGACATACATTGGAAGTTTGAGGGGACATGAATCTAAAT
>JASDQU011101800.1:52860-71535 GCA_032191745.1 Picea mariana
TTGAAGGAATTGACTATAATGAAACCTTTTCCCTTGTAGCCAAAATGAATTCCATTGGCCTTGTTCTTTCCCTTGCTACCTCACATAAATGGTAGGTCCATCAAATGGATGTTAAATCCGCCTTCGTGAATGGAGATTTGCAAAAAGAAATCTACATGGAAAAGCCTCTTGGCTATGTTCAGAATGACTCCAGCCTTGTTTGTTTCGTTAAGAAATCTCTTTATGGTCTTAAGAAAGATCCCCGAGCTTGGTATGACAAAATCGATAACTTTCTTATTGTCACTGGATTCTCTAGATGCCATTTTGATCCTAATGTCTATACCAAGAAAGTAGGAAGCCATCTCATGATCCTTGTCTTTTATGTTCATGATCTTAGCCTTACTGGTAGTGAATCCAAACTTTTAAACCATGTGAAAACCAACCTTAAGAAGAAATTTGAAATGATAGACTTAGGACTTTTGCACTATTTCCTTGGCCTCCAAGTTTTTCAAACCACTGAAGGATTTTTTCTTTCCCAATCTAAGTATGCGTGTGACCTTCCTCATCGCTTTCACATGGATGATTGTAAACCAATCCATTCTCCATTCCAGTCTAGAGTCAAGCTTACTGCCACATGTACTTCTCTTGAAGTTGATGCCACCTTGTACCATCAGTTATTTGGTAGCCTCTTATACTTGACTCATACTTTTCCTGATCTTTCCTTTGTTGTTGGTATTCTTTCTCAGTATATGCAAACACCCCATGAAATCCATTGGAAAGCATCTAAAGGGATAAT
This sequence comes from Picea mariana, assembly GCA_032191745.1. NCBI lineage: Eukaryota > Viridiplantae > Streptophyta > Pinopsida > Pinales > Pinaceae > Picea > Picea mariana. Next base: position 53,636 of record JASDQU011101800.1, read on the forward strand.
TTTCTATGTATGTGGTACAGTTTAGTTCAAGATACATTATAGTCCAGGGGGGACTCCTTTATTGGTTGGTTTCACTGATTCATATTGGTTCGACGACCCTGATGATTGTAAGTCTACTGCAGGTTATGTTTTCAGCCTTGATTTGAGACCTGTCACTTGGGACTATAAGAAACAATAGGATATTTCACTTTTTTCAGCAGAAGAAGAGTACCGAGCAATGGTAAATGAATGTCAGGAAGCCTTGTGGCTTCAACAGATCCTTTCAAAGTTTGGATTCGAGCAGCAGCATTCGACAAGCCTTTGGTGCGACAATCAGAGTGTCATCAAGCTCACCAAAGACCCAGTTCAACATCAGCACAACAAGCACATTGATCTACACATGCACTTCATCAAAAATATCATTCATGATCAAGTTATTGAAGTGCTCTTTTGCCCTACAAAAGATCAAGTTGCAGACATTTTCACAAAGTCTCTTACAGAAGCGAATTTTTCAAAACTTTGATCTATGTTAGGAGTTCAAGAAGTTGTCATTAAGGGGGACATAGGCTCTAATGCCTCCTTCCTTCTCCTATTGTGTCAACATTGTAAATCCTTCAATCCTATCCCAAGTTGTTCTTAAGGGAGGATGTTAGTATATTTAGACACTTAGGAGTTAGTTAAGATCTACATGGTCTAATGTGTCATTAGGTAAAAGTGTGTTTCTTTAGTATGCATTAGTATCCATTTGTAGTTAGGAAATCTGACGGTCACAATATGTTCCCAACATAGAGTGATCCAAAGGTTCATACTCTCCTCGATCTTAAGGGCCATTGATCTGTGGCTTAACACCCGATTGGTCCATCATATTTATTTAAAGAGCATGGAGGGTCATTTGTCGATGATCGATTGTGAGAAAATATCTTGAAAAAACAATCTGTAATGTTTTTCTTTTGCATTAAAAAACTGCTCGAAGTGGTCACGTTGGTTGGAGTTGTGGATGTTTCCTTATAGGGGTTTTACCACGTGAAAACATTGGTGTGTTGATATTTGATATGGTTATGTGAGTGATTATTGAAGGTGTTCATCCTATGTTGGAATACATGTGTTGTTGAACAAAGCTAATATAAAGGAGTCAATGAGGTTCTCCATCACAAAGAAGGAAGATCTTGGGGGATGAACAAGGAGTTTATAATTTCAAGGACAAAGGGATGCAAAATCAATATGAAGTGAAATTCTCCAGAGTGTCTTCACTCTCAAAGTTTAATTGTTGAATCTCCCCAAGGTTTGGATATGGATCAATTTATATCCTTCAATTGGAACTAAACGTCCGAGTCAAAGTGTTTCTAGTATATGGAAGGCCAAGGATCATGGATCTTGTGACATGGCATGAAAATATGACGTAATTTTTAATTTTGAGCACCAAAACTGATGTACGCGGGATGTAGTGGACAAACCTACGTATACGCTTGTTGTATAACTAGTAGGGCGTGTATATGTGGAAAAATATGTTTTTTTGGCTCTAGAAGACACAAAAGGGAACTTCAAGTATACATAGGGAAATGGAAATGTCATCCAAACAAGTTGCATGGAGTGAGGAAAAATGTTCTGTAACAGATGGCCCCTAATGTGTGCAGTCAGAGGATTATATACGATGTCCAAAATACATTTTAATTCCTAGAAGTGGAGTAATGGAGACTCAACTGGAAGTACTAGTTTCTCATGAGAATATTACAATCCATAATGACTTTGTACACATGGATTTCAATATGAATTACACTACATATACATGAGGAAATATATCAAATAGTTGTTAATGTCCATGAATATGACATATAAAGAAGACATATGCCATAATCTATCATAGTCATGAACAAGGCACAATGGAATCTGGTCTCAAAATCAATCTAAAGATATTTGTATACCATGGAGTACAATCTGATTTCCCATCAATAAAGTCATATAGGTATTGGTCCAATGAAATACAACAACATATGAGGAATTATTCTACTGTAAGATGGACATCTTCTACACTATCAGTCGAAGGTGCAATTCTACATCATGTGAAAAAAGGAGTTGAGGTCGAACAAAATGAGACTTCATATGATTATCGCTCATTAAGGCATATCGTTAACAAATGCGATACAACCCACCGATAATGAATGTAGCTATCAAGGAACCAAGTACATTCTACAAGTGTGAATAAGGGTGTTGAGGTCAAACACTTGAATAATCCATCGATAATGAGACATTGATGTATTCCCAATTGTCGACGAAAGGAGAACCTTCCATTGATGACTACAAACCTCTAGGTACTCATAGGAATCTAGGTCTCATTTATAAAATAGTTGAGTTGAATTCGATGGAAGGAGACCTGCTTAAATGAGAGAATTAGGTCATATCTCATCATTCAACATGAGGTACAAAGAAATATCTTGATGATTAGGAGGATCTCGGATGAATAGGATGTTCATAAACCAACTAGCCTCTACGACCCTCGCATGCACCAGATGTAAGTAGTGCATGAAAGAGACCCTATGAATAAAAACCAATAAGGAAAATTATCGACAAAGGTGAGGAAACCACCAATAAGGATAATGGAATGCAAGACACTACATGAATCCCAATGTGTGAATATATATATTATCTTTGAACACAATGAAACCCCCCCGGTTAGTGACCAATGAGGAATTGTCAACTTTTGGGTTAAAGGTCACCTACCTATAATGAAAGTAGGACCAGGGTGCATGGTAGGAATACAATTTCATGTGAATCTGAAATACACTGAGGGTATGGACAACATGCAAAGTCAAGAGTTCTGAGAAATGGTCGACACATGATTATAGATTTCCTTTTAACAAGAGCATGAGACATACAAATAATTCATGCAACATAGATTTGATGATAAAACTTTGTGATGCAGGAGGCATCAACAAAATCTCCATAGGGAAAAGAAGAATAACCAATTAGAGGATTAAAATCTAAGTAACTATATCAACTTCCTAAGTTCATGCTAAACCCAAAATTTGGATGACAATAGACTTAAAATTTTGTTCTTTGTTCAAAGGCGACATGATTGTTGTCAATATGAGATAATATTATTTTCCCACACATCTTTTTTTGTTTTTTCATAGGCAAAGAAATGATATGATACAGGAGAGGAAATGAGTGTCGTGAGTACACAATTATCTCCAAGCAGTGGAACACACCCATTATCAATGCAAGGAAGTGCAAGAGGGCATGGACACTTGGGAGAATGTTTCCTCTTAGGGTACAAGGTGTCAAGCTGCAAAGGATACATAGAAGGCTCTGCCTAGCTAGTAATGCAAATTGTTGAGGTAAGAGGATTATAATGCAAAAGAGGGAACTGGAAATAGGCTCAATAGTGCAAGTAGGATGCTGGAATGAGATTACAACTTAACTCCAAATAATTTCATTTTTCGTAGATTTAGTCCCCTAGGCCCGAAAAACTATAAAATGATACCTAGGAGAACTCTTCTAGCCAATGGTGACTAGAGTATTCCTTTTTCATAAGTAGTCTATGTTGAAGATAAAAATCACAATGAGGATTTCACCCCCAAACTATTGCTAAAGCCTATTATCTAAATTATGATAATGATATATAATACTAGTAGGTGGGACCCCCTTGTAGACTCGAGGCTTAGAGATAGTCTTATTACACATTTTACGTTGTTGTTTCGATGTTACTTATAGGGTTCTACATGATTGATGATGAAGTCTTGGTTTTGTTTTTGACATAATGGCAGATAGATAATGCATTTTATGTGTTGATTTCGTTATCTAAGCTCTAAATTCCATGTTACGAATGACTTATATTTATTGTTATTACATTTGATATTGTCACCGTGATTCATTACCTACACAATACACATGTTAGTAACAACAAGAAACAAGAGAAATGGAAAGAGAATTATGAGAAAAAAATCCAAGAAGAGGAACTATACTATACTATGCTATGCTATGTGCAAATGAAATTAAAATGAGTTAGTGTTAGTTCTAACTATCAATGGTTAGTGGCTATACCATTTATATTGAGTTATGTTGGGCACATTTGATATATGTTATGGTATGGTTTTGGAAATGGTTAATATGGATTGGGGTGGCACAATTAGCAAGCAATATGTGCAAGTTTCAATGCATGGAATTAATGGTATGGTTTTGGATGGCTGTCGTGTACTGCAAAATTGAATGGGGTGGAAGATGGAAGCGATGTGCAGTAAATGCACGTCACTCCATACTTCTCACACCGGGTCATCACCCTAGCATGGTTATTGTTTCATTTGGTTGTTGTGGTTAAGCTTCGAGATTTAGGCATGGAAGGAACTACTCGACCAACTCGCATTTTTAAAGGCATTGGTTACAGGTATGGTTCTTTTCACCCATCTATGAACTTCACTCTATATATAAAATGAACAACGTCTTAGTAATGGATTGATTTGTGTTTTCTTGATATTGGAAACTGTATAAACGCGTGGGTATTTTCTCTAGAATGACTATGTGGTTATTCATTTGCAAATGGAAAATTTGATGGTTGAAGTTGTGATTTCATTGGTTGTTATGTGTGTTGGAAAATGTGATGGCTCTCTGTTGTTTTTAGTAGTTATGGGTATTTTTTTGAAAGGTTTCTCTCTATTTATCCTTGTTGGCAGCCTCCTCATAGTTATGGTAACCATATCCAGTTGTATTCAGTTTCTATGGGGTTGATGTGTATGTTTCAAACTACCTTTTGGTCACTGTGTCTAATCTAGAGACATGTTCATGGGTTTTTCACCTGGTCGTGGGATTATGTTTGTGATTTGGGATCAACACAGTTGGTTAGGGGGTGGCCATTATGCCAAGAAGTATGCTTTATGGTTGTTGGTACCTTGGGTCTACATTTCCATTGGTACTGTTATAAATTAGTTCGGCTCTTGAGAAAAGAATGAGGGTTATGCTTCTGCGCGTTCCTGGTATTGGTTACTGTCCAGTGAGAAATTGTTTCTCCTTCACATCGTTGCCTACCCTAATTAGTGTTCAAATGTCACACTATTTTACAAGCTAACAATTATAAAACCTTGTGGTTCCATTGTGCTTGTTTCAAAGGTTTCCTACCTACTATTTATATGGTCAACCTCCAATCTCCTTGTGTTTTGGTGACCAAGTGAACCCTTGATTATTTCTTATGTTCATGGTTATAGAGCCCGATTTTGATAAACTCAACCAGTCACACTCTTGTTAGGTATNTTTTAACTATCATAAGTTGGTTGACAGTGGCTTTGATTATTTTCTCGTTTCCATTTGATATGGTTGCTGGAAAGTTGTAATTGGAAATGAGAATTGGTATACAATCTCTACCTCCTTTTGTTGTGACAGTTGAATCAATAACCCAACTTATTTTTTTTATTAAATTGGTTGATTGGGAGTAAACGATAATGTACAGTCACAGGGATGCCTCTTTTCATTATGTGTTGGTTTGTGTGCTCCTACAACGTGGTTTCAATTGAAGTTGGTGGTTGTTGTGTGTTTAATTTGTCTTGATCGGGATCATTACAAATTGGAAAATTGATGACTGAGACATGGTTGTTTACTATGTATGGTTTATGGATACATCGTGCATCATTGTGTTTTATTGCACCATCAAGGATGAAGCATGTGTTTTGTATTATGGTTTCTTTGCAAATTTAATTGTTAATATTGTCAAAAGAATGGAATTGGGCAAGTTTTAAAAGAGTCTATTCAACTCAGGAAAAGACTTGTGTCTATGTTTGATTTGGGAAATTACTAATTATGGGTAGTGGTTGATATTTTTATATTTTGAACAGAGTTGAAGAAATGTGATTGTATGTTCTTTTTGATGTTGTTTAAATGAAAAGAAAATAAATGAAAGAAACAAGAATTCTATTAACAGGAATGTTGAAAGGCATAGTGATTCTGAGTATGATGATACACTGTGTTAGTGAAAGAAGTTGAAGATTTTAAATGTGGGACAATGAACAAGTTTTAACACATAGTAATTTTTTAATTGGTCACAATGATTGTTTGATTGGCGTTGGATCATTTGCATGGGATACAAAACTATTTTTATGGATTACTTAACTGATTCTTCGAACAAAACCATTATTTCAATTTTCATGCATTACAACTCCCCTCGCCTTCCCATATTCACTATCCACTCCCTGTTCTTAAAACTTAATTATGGTTAATATAAATTCTATATTATGACAGTTAAAGAGATCGCACGGGGATGAATTACAGTGATATATTCTTTTGATTTACGATAAAACTGATTGTTTGATGTTTGTGAGCAGTAATCATGATCTATTTCCCCTCATTTTAACACTTTTCTCTCAATACAATCCCTCACATATCCCAGATTCCTTGTTCACCCCCTTCTCATTGACAAGTATTAAGCAATTTGTATGGATTGGATTGCATGAGTCTGATATGTTGTTGAGACAAACTTTGTTTCATATTTTAAAAGAGTTGTCATGTATGGTTGTTGAAGAAACTATTTACTAATCAATAATGAATACAGGAATGAGTTTTTTCAGCAAAGGTAGCCATGTTAGGGGTAATAGAGGAAGAGGAAATTGGCATAGGGGCGCTAGAAGGCCAAGGTTCTCTACACACTTTGATGCAAACTCGCAAGTGTTAGGCCAACTATTTCAAGATGGATTTTTTAATTGGATTGGACAAGGGGTGGTCCAACCTAGGCCTGAAAGGCCTCCCTTCCAAGCCCCACATGAGCCTGGTATTTCAATGCCTCGTCATGTCTCACTACAACCTGAAGACCTTGAAAATGACAGACGACAAGAGATTTTCCACCCGATAGTCTTCCAACATTGTGGCTGGACTAAATTATCTCTACTTGCTCCTCCACCTATTAATCAAATTGTCCTAGTTTCCCCTGTCCACTCACTAGTACAGTCCTCCCATGCAAGTAAAAGGTTAAAAACCAAGGCCCACCATGCTCATGACAAGAGAAAAGCCGTGGCTACCCCTTCCTCACCCTCAAATGACTCAGCCAAATCCATGTCCTCCTGCATGCATTTGAGAGATAATTTCTCTCATGTGATTAGTGAGATTAGGCCTAAAGGCTCCACACAGCCTAAGGAAAATTCAAAAAGATCAAAGGGTGACAACAACAACAAGGGAAATATTGCCTCCCAGAGTGGCATATATGGATTTTAAGTGTTTTTATTTATTGATTGTTGAGAACAATTGACTTCTAAAATTTTGGATAGCACACTATTTTTTTGGATATATGGTAATATATTTTTGGAAATAATTTCAATTATCATTGATATAAATTGTCAAAATATGAAAGTGATGATGGGAGTCAAAAGGAAGGATGTTTTGTTTTATTAACTAGTTGTGTTATGATTGTTAAAGAACTAAAGGGAGTCATAAGGGGTCCCACCTACTAGTTATNAACTACTTCAACTAATTCAAATTGCTTAAAGGAAAAATGAAAAGGAGGAACAAGAGGAAAATAGAAGGAGAAGCATACTAAGGTCTGCTCTTTGAGTTTTGTTGAGATAATTTAGTTTTCATTCCTTCTTTAATTCATTGGAAGCCTAATTATTTTTTATGATAGCAGGGTTCTATTGTAGATAACACAATTCAAGACTGAATTACATCATTTAGACACTTTTTGTTCAGAGGTGTTGATCTATCTTGGATAGTCTATGTAGACTTGTCTGTTTGTGAATTACATTTCATGGCCGACAAAGGGTATTGTGCATAGTCGAGTGGGAAACAATATGTGGCAAGATGATCCATCTTTTAAAGTTCAATTTTTTACTTTTTGTCAGAAGTCCTTTTGTATGATTCATCGGGGACATATAAGTTTGAATTTGGTCCAAAGATTCCTCAAGGAATTTTTGTAAAGAGAACGATTATTTTGATGAATTGGAATGAAATAAATGATTCTTTATGTCTCATCTATTTTGATTATTGACTTGGTGTCTTTACTTTTTTCTCTATGTTTATTTCAACATCTGTTATATTCAGAAAATTATATAAATAATGATTTTTTCAGCAAGCTTTCATTTATAAAAAAACCCAACCTAAGCACTTGTAATCAATACTTGTGAATTAGGATACAAATTTTGATGGCTATAAACATAGAGTGATATTCCCTTCTATCTTGCTTTAGCCAAGCAAGGTATGAAAATGTTTGAGTAAGATCATTTCATATATTTTCCTCAACAATATACTTGGTTCAAAAAAGGGTTAAACTTATACCAAATAGAGATTCTTTCAAATCCATTTAATGAGTGTGAAATAGACAAGTTCACTCGACAATATTTTCATTTTTTCGAGAGTCAAAAAAGAGATTAACCAAGACTCTGGGGGAGTCCCATAGGTAACGGTTAGAATTATTATGAGTAAAAATAATAGGTTTGAATGCAAAGTCATATCGGGACTATAAGGGACTCTTGGTCATATAGAATAACTTATGCATGGGTACCAAATGGCACAAGGGTTCTAATTAGGGTACCCATGTTTGGCAAGCCTCTACCACTTAATAACGACACTTCTAGTAGTAGTAAGAAGGTTATGTGTTACTAAAAAATGAGTTCATAACTAGGGTGTATGGATCATGGTCATAGGATGATGCAAGAGTGAAAACCAGAGTGGAAATCTATCCTATATACCGGTGAAAGAATATACATGTCGAAGTCATGAACATGCGATATGACGATGGAAACCACAAAAAAAATATCATGGAAAAAACCACCAAAAACCATGTCTTTCCATTGCACTATTAGTCCATAAGGTCAAAAATTGGCACAAACTGTAGAAAGTGAGTAAACAATTTCTACTAATCGTAAAAATAGACCATTTTATCATACCATTTGAGTTTTGTTTTCACGCACATAGTGCATTTTAGGCTATTTTCCCCATGATATTCAAGTGTCGATTGCAGGAGCTAAGATCAATGAAATTAGAAATCGTCTAAACCAAGTAAGTTCCAATCACCTCTAATTCAATTTCAATGGTTTAAATTTCAATTTTAGGCCCCATTGTTTGAGTATTAGAGGGCATAAACATGGAAACTAGGGGATGCATGGATGACAGTTCATAGAGTCACATATACGACCCCATATAATCCAGAAAAGAAAAATCGTTCACACGTATATGCATCCCTATACATGAATATTACCAATTTATACTGCGTACAAGTCCATGAACAACATTTTTGAAAGGTGTTAACTCAAAAAATGGTTTCTCCTTTGTAGGATAGTGATTGAATGGAGGGAGAGGGAGCATGAAGAGATAGATGTAGCAATGGGAAGAGATGAAAGGTGCCAACACGATTTAAATATATGTGGCCTTTATAAATTTTGGGATCTCAAGGGAGTGAGGGATAAGGTGAGGTTACTCCAGTTGCCAGTAAACTATTAGGAACTAGAGACAGAGTCCTTCAACCTTGATGGGAAACCATTGAGGATTGAAGTGGATGACATATACTCCATTTTTGGGATCATCCAACATATTCCATTCATAATATTCCAATTGGTGGGCTCCTTTCTCTAAGACACATCAAACAATATAAGGACCATGCCACATGGGGTCAAAATTTCCTGCCGCCAACGATTATTTGTCTTGTTCATAAAGGAGAACCAAGTCACCCTTAGCGTACTATCGAGGATAGATACAATTATCATACTGAAACTTAACACATCATTTATGTGCTTCGATAGTCATAGAGGAATCTCGACGCTGCTTATTGAGATGCTCTAGGTGTATGGGGCATTCTTCAAGATCAGATGTGTCAACTGGGAGCTCAATTTCCAAATTAAGGGAAGGGATTTCACATTCAATAGGAAGGATCGAATCCACACCATGTAAAAACTAAAAAGGAGAGAAACCAGTTGAAGTATTTACTGAGGTTCGATATTCCCAAAGTGAAATGTAAAGCATCAGATGCCAATCATATTTACTCTAGCTGACCGTTTTTTGCAAGCTCGTCTTGAGAGATTTATTCACTGCCTGTACTTGTCCATTTCTCTGGGGATAGTAAGGGGAAGAATGATCGTGTTTAAGCCCCAGTTTTGATGCTAACTCTTTCATCATTTCATTCTAAAAGTGACTTCCATGATCAATGATAATGTCCCTAGGGATATCGAACCAGGATATAATCTGGTTGAATACAAAGAATGTCATAGTCTTTCCATCGTATTAAACGGTAGGAATGGATTCTTCCCATTTAGTAAAGTAATCCATGACCACGATAATATGTTGGTTCCCCCCAACCGAAGATGGGTTACAGTCCATAAAATATACCCCCGACTTGGTGAAGGAACCGACGATGAAGACTAGATGAAGAGGGGTTGGGTGCAAGTTCATTTTCCAAGAAAACACCTAGAAAGGGTGACACTTCTTGACCACTTCAACACAATCTTTAAAAATTGACAACCAAAAATAACCAGCTCGCAATAATTTTTTGGTTGTTGCAAGATCGGATAAATGACCACCAAAATCCCCACTGTGACAGTCATTAAGAACTGACTCACCTTCCTCGTGAGTCAAGCAATGACGTAAAATATTATATAACCCTTAAGGATACAAAGTGTCATCGATGATAAGGTATTTTTTATCCTGATGACATATACGTCATCGATTGTCTCTTGAAAGATGTTGGGGTAGCTTCAAGGTTTTAAGATAAATTACAATGTATCCATACGAGGAGTTCAAAGACGAGATAAGGAATATATGTTCATCCGTGAATGAATCTTCATGAAAAATTTCCTCATCTAGTCGAGGAAATTCTAATATCAACTCAACAAAAACTAGCGATTTACTAGACTTCGTCGAAGAGAAATCTAGATCAAATTCCCGCAAAATAACAATCCACTCATCATATTTACCCCATATGATACGCCTGGTGACGCCATATTAAAATGGATTGATATTCGCAACTACGATAGTTTTTAAATTAATATATAATGTCGTAATATTTGAACCGTATATACAATGGTCAAAACCAGTTTCTCTACATGAGAGTATTTAAGTTCAGGATCAACTAGGTTTTGATTGAGATAATAGACAATGTTCTTGTTAGATCCTAGGTCTTCACTACTAATTTCCACTCCTCCACCATGAAAATCTAATTATCAAACCCTTCCTTTTTACTTTTTGGTTTTCATTTAAGATGTGTTGGGTCATTTTTTGTTGTTTTATTTTCCTTGGTGTTTTTTCCCTTTCCTAGTTCTTTACAAGTCAATTTTTCTTGTGATTTGGATTTAATACAATAACATCACCATAGTTATGTCACCGAGGGGTTAAAAATGGGTTAATTTAGGTCCTTAGTGCGAAAAGATGTTGATTGAAAGAATAACTCTATTATTGCAAACAACATAAAACATGTTGTTTCTCGGGTTTTAACGATCAAATAACATTTAAAATTTTAAATTTATGTGATATGGAGCCCCACATGCATCGGTATCTCCTCATGCACTCGATATCACACCTACTTCCCCAGTTTAACTATTATTATCTAATTCGTTCTATAGAATCATGCATGTGTGCACCATGAGTTGTTATCATTATAGGTTTATGGATTACATTTTTTGCAGGTGTTAAAGAAAGTCTTAAATCCTCATACCAACTGCCATGTCTAGCAGGAGCATATAGCATTCCATGGTTTCTCCCTGATAATGTTGGTAGTTTAACATAACAAAGCCACAGGGGCTCGGACTATTCAAGGACATTCCAGAAAATAAAAAGACTACATCTAAACAAGGGGGAGACCTTATGTATGAGAGGTGCCACTGTAAAAACAAGGTACCCTATAGATTCTGAACTTGAACAAAATGTGGATTTTGGTCTAGATATTGAACAAGAATCTGATGACCGAACTACAGATGTAGAGTTTATTCATGAACAAATCCTATTAGACCTCCAAGAAAATCCTTAGGGTTGTAGGCTAAGAATTCTTGGTAACTTAAGAAATTTAATAATAAAAGTATTTGGAACAATGGGATAACTGGGAAGGCTTTATAAAAGGACAACTTATTATGCATCTAAATAAACTAGTGCTTTTAGAGACCAAATATCAGTTACAGTAATGAAATAAGGTGTGAAGAATACTATTCAAGATAACCAGGTACACAGACATGTAGGGTCTTACAACATAGCAGAGAATCATTTAATTCATATTCATGAGCTACATAAGAAGATGACAGTTCTCAATAGCTAAGCTGAACTAAATCAAATTACAGAGTGGTGAACATATGAACAATACTGACATTGGTAACAAAAGAGGACTGTGATTCATATAACATAAAAAAGTCCAAGTACATAGCCAAAAAGTATCCAGGATTGAACCCTTCCATTCATCTCCTATCTTCATCTTTATATTTCTACAATACAGTTTTCAGATCCTTAAAGAATGGATCAGATATGCTAAAGATAGAAAGCCAAAACTGATTTACAAAAAATAAGGAACTATCCTCAAAATGAGGTCAATTCCTTATTTCATGGTCTTCATATCATCAAGAAACTTGGTGCTGTGCAGAAAAACCTTCCAAGGTTGTTTGATATCCTTTGATGAAGATAAATTCGAATTTGCCAAATTTAGAAAAAACCCTGATTTATTGCCCCCAAAATAGATGTCAAATCAACTTGGAATCCTCCTCTAACTCATTTGCATCAAAAGTGGATCTTAGATTTGACACTATAATTCAATATGTATCTTTGGAGAGCATTTTCAAGAGATTTGGTTGAGAAAAACTTCGATCTGGGTAAAATTACACTTTGCTGGCCAGTCTCACGTTTCACCAGCTATTTTGCCTTAAAATTTGCTAGTTAGCTGGTGAAAGCTCTTCTTTTCACCAACTAACTGGTTATAATTCTACCTTCTGCGCTGGTGAAAGTTTTGTTTTGTTCAAGAAGGAAACCTTTCATGATCAACTCAAATTTATTGTTTGTGTTAATGATGCTGCAGTCAACTTAGATGGTTGGTGATGATTGGTGAAATTCCATCACAACAATCATACCATTCTTACTTAAACTCTTCACAATGTCAATTATACGCAAGACAATTGTTGAATCCAAACCAGGCGGGGGCTCATCAAAGAACAAGATAGAAGGATCAGTGAGAATATCAAGTGCAATACAAACACGCTTCTTTTCACCTCTAGAAATTTCTCCAACCTTCTTGGTCTTCATCTTCAAAAGCCAAAGGTAATCATGGTGATGACTGACCACTCATAATGAAATCTTGAAGAAGGCTTTGAGCAGCATGAGTTTGTTCGGGTGTTCCTGATATTACAACAAGGCCTTCAGTTGCCCCGGGTCTAGGGTCATGAATTATAACTTTTGCTCCAAAAATTTGTCGAATCTGAGTTAAGTTGTTGCCATTCTCCCCATATATAGAGCCAATGACACATTCTGGTACAACAAACTTTACAACATCTGATTGACTTCCACTTCCTAGGATTCCTCTTTGTGGAAATCCTCTTCCATTGTCAGTCATGCTCCTTACACTGCCAGCACCCATTCCTTGCACTACCCATGGACCTGGTGATGGTGGTTGGTTAATGTTGTGATGCATTCCTCCATTTGCATCATTCATGAAAACATTGGGACTTTGACGTTGGTACTCTCCTACATTCCAAGGAAATTATCCCTGTTTGCAGTAGAAGCCTCCAATTCTGATCTACTGTAAATATTATCCGAAGATCGAGATCGGGCCGGACCTCCACCACCAACACCGTTGCTATCTCGAAAGCTCTCAACAGATTGATTTTTCATGATATTATCACTACCTCCTCCACTTGATTTTTCTGGATCTTCGACTATGAATCCATTGTTACTGATCTCACAAAGCTTATGTGGACCTTGAGAACAGTCGGCCTGTTTACATACCAAAGCATACATAGCTAATTCGATGAGATAAAAGGAGTATTGGCTTGGCGCTTGCCTTTGTGTGTTGACTTGTGTCTTGATCTGGCATATGGCTTGTCGCCTGCATTTTTGATGAATTGAACACATACACGGCCTCATACAGTCATCTCAGAACTTGTGCCTCCATCAACAACAGCATGAACACGGTCTTCCATGCCTCCTGACTGTGTTTTTCCAGGATGAAAAAGGGTTTTGCAAATGACAGTGAGTCTGCACTTCCTGCCAACTGACTGGCAACACTCGAATACCTCATGGACTACGATGACAGGGGTAGAGTTTTGGTGCAAGCGAAGAATAATGTGCGCGCCAACAGAAAACGTTTTCCATATCGCACCCACAAAATAGAAATGAAGGAAGCAGCTCTGAGGCACAGTGAATCTAGATTTTGAGGCGGAGCAATAACTCATAAGTTTCCTTCTATGTGTGAAACCCATGAGAAGCCTCTGGAATGAAGAAAATGAGCGAAAATGAATGGGAGCAATGAGAATTGAACTAATGCCTACAATCCATGAAACCCTCAACAAGATGTCAAGTGTTCTAGTAACCACCAAGAAGCTGTGAGTGGCATTTTGGTAACTGGAACTTGAACAGTTACCTTTAAGTGGGCAACAATATCATGAGTGGCTCATACGTGGACTGTTGAATGCGTTTAAGAAATGGGACTGAGGAGTTGAACTTGGCACATAACGAGTGAACCTTGACTCATAAAACGACATGTGAGCATATGTTGTTAGATGTGGCATGGATCATGGCATGAGGAATTGGGCTTAGTGTTTAATGTTGGGCTTGAGAGTTTGACTCATGGCCTTATGATTTTTGAATGGGGTTTAGGTGATAAATTTTAAACTTAGCATGAAAAATAGGCTCGTAGGTTAACTCTTGGTATGACTCATAGAATGGCTATAACTCATGGCTAGCATGTGGGCTTTGATATTGTAATTTCGATGAGATATGTAGGAGACTGGTGTGGTATGGCTTAGGTTTAGGATAGATACTTTGAACACACACCACTTTGTTTTGGGAATATTTATGAAAGACATAAAAGGAATGACATTTATTTGTATCTTTTGCATTGCAGGTTGAGAAGCCTATAAGTAAAGTAATCTTAGGCAAAGATATTTTTAAAGGATGAGAAAAAAAATGAGTTTTACAGAGAGATAGAGAGATAAAAACACTCTCAAAAACAAAAGTGCATTTTCGTCGCTAACAGATCCCACTTGATGTTAAGCCTGAAATCAGAAGAAAGGGTGTGAAGATATAGGAACCAACATGAGAGATAATTGAACAAATTTTTGAGAAAGAACCTAGGTATGGGATGAGGCCAAGAATTCCGAACATTCCAAATTACTTCAATAAACCTGCTACATAAAAATACCAGGAGCTTAAGCATGAAGGAAAGGTGCAGATCTTAATAAAACTAAAGATATGAAATAACAAAATGATGACATGGAGAAGACAATTTAGACCCTACATCAACAAAAATAGGATCTTGAAGTGCATAACATTAATTACAAAGAAAGTATCATAGGTTACAGAATAAACATCAAAAGGCGTTGCTCAAATTTTATGAAATACTATGTTTTCTCTTTGTTTTATTCATTTTATTTCAACACGCCATCAGAATAGGTGGAGTTGAATTTGTGAAACCTAAAATAGGATTTTTTTAAGAACAGGTGCATGCAAAAAAAATTATCTCATATTTTACATAGGTATCATGGTTTTGGAGAATCAAAGAGACCTTTGAGGCCCTTTTTCTAGAAATTTACCAAATGTGGTTTTCCCTGTTTTTGTCATTGTATTTGGGCACACCTTCTGAACATATGGAGGTGAATTTGTGAAAATGGAAAGAGGTTTTTTTTGAGAACAAGTCTATTCAAAAACCCGTCTCTCATATTTTATACAGGTATCACGGTTTGGGATAATCGAAGAGAACTTTGGTCCCCATTTTCCAGAAATTTGCCATATGTGGTTTTCCCTATTTTTGTCATTGTCTTTGAGCATGCATTATGAACAAGTGGAGGTGAAGTTTTGAAAACTGAAATAGGTTTTTGTTGATAATAGGTCCAGTAAAAAAAAACTCTCTCATATTTTACACAAGTATCACGGTATGAGAGTATCGAATATGTATTTGAGGTAATTTTTCCCTTAAATTCACCAAATTCTAGGTGAGTTTTATCTATCTATGTTCCAGTTTAGTCTCCAGTTGGAGTGCACGTCAAAATCCATGCAGATTTGAAAGAAAAAAAAACTTGGGAAGACTCCTTGCTATGCGTTTGTTTTCCTCCAGCTATCAACATGATCTCTTGTTGCACTAATAGAAATTTTGTTTAAGTCTAGTCAGAGCCTATTGTTTCCACTTGTAATAAGTTGTTGTCTTTTGATAAAAACAATGCTTTCGAGGTTGAATTAAAGAGAATATTATGAAGTGATGCTCAGATTCACTCAAGTGAAAAAAATGTTTACAAATTGTGATTAAGGAGTGATAGTTGATTTGATTGATAGGGTCTAGTTGTAATGTGAAGTTTAACTTTTGAGTTAGATCCTAGAAAGGTGGTTGAACCTTTTGGAAAATGGATAAATAGATCAATTTTCGAATGTAAAGGGGTTGAGTTTTTTAGAGTCAACCTTGAAGAAGGACTTGTTTAAGTTTCTTACCCGGTGAATATAAATATGGGTGACATATTGTGTCCTCTTTCAAATCTCTTTATCTTCTCGTCTTATTTTGGATGAAAATTTGGAATGTGTACAATGCGCATTTCCTTTTCCTTTAAACTATTGTTTTAATTGATCTTCTTACTGTTATGCAACCTGATAATCAATTATTTATTTATTAAAAAATTTTGTTATATTGCAACCTGTTGAATGATTTGTGTCAATATACATGTTTTAGATCTGGGATATTATTTCAAGTTTGAAATTTCACACAACATGTAACTCATCGTATTACTTGTTTATGTTTCCTTGTTTACTTCTTTCGTATCTTTATCTGTTCATCATTATGCATGCCACGAGCTAAAAGAAACAATAGAGTGTTTGTGTTAGATAGCCCAAGATACCTCTCTACCCTTGAAAACCCATTTATCAGATGACCAACCAACTCATTTCATAAAAACCTAATCATTCCAAAAATTTAGGTGGCCTAGCTATTCCCTTTAGCAGTTAGTTGTAGAATTTAGGACCAACATCTTCTAGCTTTGTTGCCTGGGAATGTAGTATTGAAGCAATCTTTCCCTGGGAGAACGACAACAATTAGATCGGGTTTTTGATGGTGAACAAAAACCATATGCACATAGTGACTGCAATATTTCACCTGACGACTCCACAATCAAAAGACTCCACTGGAGGATGCACCTATCTTATAGAAAATGAAAAGGTGGAAGGAAAATACTAGGTACCAATCCATCAATGTTTTCAAGGAGCTCATATTTTTCTTCATCGGTTCATTCATGTCTTTTCCTTTACACGTGAAAAGAATTATCTTATGCTTTGCTTACTCAGATGATTATAAGCCTGTAAATGCATATTCCTCCTTGAGTAAAGAATACATCTCTTATTCTTGTACTATCAACCTTGATCTGATCTCATCATATGACTTTATTGGAAAGAATGAGATCCATATATCAATTCCTTCTGAAGTTGACCCATCTTATAAACCTATGAATAACAAATTTGATTTATAACCTCCTCAAGTCATTACTTCTCCACTTTGTGGCCAACTCACTTATGTTCAATCCAATATCAGAGAAGGTTATATACCTTTGAAGTTGACTTTTTCCCCCCATGACTACCCTCCCAATTTTTTAGATTACCTTCTCAGGTTTAATGGAGAAGATCTGTTAAGAACCAAACATCAATATAGCATAGAAAAACCTCAAGAAAAGTACTCAATGCCTTGAAAAAGAGATAATTTCAGATAATAAGCCTCTTCGAGGGGGCAACCTCCTTTTACCCCACTTAAATGTTCAAGTACAAGATGATTCAAAATGAAAATGTCTCCTTGGTATATA
>JASDQU011101801.1:7532-28660 GCA_032191745.1 Picea mariana
TTTGTTTTTTTCGACAGGGGTAGATTGAACTGAATTAACCTCGGAAGTTTTTTCGGTGGAAGGAGTAGTATTCGGGGCACTTTGAACATTAGAAGCAGTAGATTTGGGATTGGTGTGAGTGGTTGGCGTGGATTTAGCATTAGCATGGAAGCTGGCAATCACACCATCAGCAACATGAGAAGATGTTGGGGTTGTTGAGGTAGCGGTGATAGAAGGGCAAGGAGTGTCAAGAATCAAGTCGTAAAAAGTGCTTGTTTGCGAATAAATGAGATCTAGGTATTGAGCGCGACTAATCACTTGCTCTTCAGTGACAACTCCACCCATGGAAATATCACAAGTGATTTTACTGGTGAATGATTTAGTGAACCACTCAGCCAATAACTGATAAGGAAGGTCGATTTTGATCAGTCATCTTCTCCACCACCACTCATGAATGTGATCAAATATGTGAGTGGCAGAAGATTTTTTAAAAGAACTCAAAATCTTGGTTCATGTCTCGTAGCGAATTGGCAATTGGTATTGTGTGAGAAAATCCATGGCCAGGGTATCAAAGTCATTAAAGAATCCTCCCAGTAATTCTATGTACCACGTTGTTGTCGAACCCGTGATAGTTCCCTGGAAGAGTCGTAATCGAATGGAGTCATCCATCAAAGAGTTGGATGAACACCAAAGGTGAAAATTCATAACATGATTGTTTGGGTCTTCCCTCGGTCGACCGTAAAACTCGGAAATGTCAAACGGTAATTTGGCTGGTATAACGGGCCAATGGGGAGAATGTAAGATAGGATCATTCAAGATCCTAGACAAGTCAGGTAAATCCAAAGTGGCTAGAAAAGGAAACTGTCGATTCACTTGAGGATACTGGTGAATTTGGGGAGGAATTCCCATCGGTATACTAATAGGACCATAAGCAGTATGCATGTAAGTGGAGAGTCCTGACAGATTTTGTCGTGGAAGATTTGGATGAATATAGCTCATGAAGTTGGGTTGATTAGAGATGTTCCCTTTAAAAGGGACACTAGATTGAATGTTTGGACCCCAAGTGGGATTCAAAGAACCTTGATACGGCTGGCCAAAGATAGGGGGTACAAAAGAGTTAACTTAAGGATTTTTTCCCCCATAGGATTGTGGATTTCCTTGGGAAAGAAGGTTCGAAAGTTGGGCTAGTGATCCCGGTGTGTGTTTTCCATACAGTGGGTTATAGGCTCCAGCCTGAGGTTGTCCTCCGAGTGGATGTTTCACCCCAACGTGTGGTTTTGCCCCAGTCTGAGGCTGACCCCCAAATTGAGGTTTCCCCCTAGCTTGAGATTTCCCTCCAATGGGAATTTGGTAACCAGAAGTGAACGAATGATGGGTGCCTCCAATTAGATTAGAGACACTAGGGCCAGACCCCCAAGAAAAGGTGGATAAGACTCTCCGGAGAGGACCTGGGAAGGTGTAGGAACAAAACCAACAGTAGCATTGTACCCAGGTGTAATAAAAAGTCCAGAAAATCCGGATGGAACTTAGGTAGGGACAACGATGGAAGGATTCAAAGTGTGATACCTAGGAGGAAGTGAAGGGATAGTTCTAGAGGAAAGTGGTGTTCCAATGGGAGCTTGGTTAACCACCACATTCCCAGTAGGAATAGTCGTAGCATGTAGAACCATAGTAGAATGGGCCATCTGGAGAGAAAAAGTCGAGCTAGGACCAACTAATTGTGTGTCTGGAATGACGGTGATATTGCTAGTTGTATCAACAAAATGGTCTAAATGTATCATGTAGGTAATAGACGTTTCGGGAAGTTGTGATACAACAGGTGAATCAGGACCTGCCCCCAAATTTTCGTAAATCTCCTGCATAGTGTGAGGTGGGGATATAAATGGGTCACTAGAAAAAAGGGGATTCTCTACTCCACGACCTGTATGGGGTCTAGTCAGTGTTTCGAAAGTTTCAAAAACAAGTTCTCCTGATGAATTCATCCGTAGAATACATCTCTCGTATCCAGAATATGGTAACGGAGTTGGAGGAATTCAAAAAGCCTCTACAGAATCAGAAATAATTCAGAAATCTTATAAAGTGTTGGAACTTTCCACTTGTGAGGTTACGTTGTCCTGGACTTCTCTTTGTTCAGGAGATCCCTCCATTGAATTAGGAGGAAAAGGGAGGTAACCTTCCATATCTTTCAGTCGAAGCCCTTGCATCCTACATGAACGGCGTGGAGGGTCAATATTGGCCGAACCAAAAATTTTATAGAAAAAATCTATGGCCAACTACGGAAGCAAACAACACTCACTAATAAAATCTAGAAATCAAACCAAGCAAACAAACCTTCTTATTTAGAAGTCACTAGTTGGTGATGAAATCCAACATCGCAAAGTCAAGACAAGAAGGGGCTAGGATAGAGCGGGTGGAAAATTTACTTTGATGACCTACTTAACGGATTTACACCCTGGTGAAAGCTCCCACACATAATCCTGGGTATAACCTCCAAGGAGCCCAAGTGAGTCTAGCCAATGTCGATTCTAGGTACTATGAAGCCCCTCCACAGTCACCTCATGCAAGACCCTAAAGAGATAGGCTGCTAAGGTTACCAAGAACAACAGTGATGCCTGGGGAAACAATTGACAGTTTGATCCACGAGCAAGGGCAGGGTATCTGGCCCAAAATAAACTTGAAAGGATTCCACTCATAATTGTGGGTATACCTTCAAGTGACCCTCATAATACGCGCAACCTCTACACCAATACCAACAAAGCAGGGTAAGTAACTCTTCCAGCCTTAATACGACCTCAGTTTGACCCTTGTGTGAGAAGGGCTTCCCAGGAAAAAATGTTGCAAGTGAATTTGAACACTCCCTATCACAAGATGCCACAGTGTGTTTTATTCTTTAGAGAGTGTGCCTCACAACCTATTCCAAAACGCTAGCCTAGCTAATGTTGGTGATAAGAGTTTCTAGAAAATAAAATTTACTAATAAATTTTAAAATTACGTAGTGTTTTAGAGGTTTTTGTTTACTCAAGAGGGAGATGGATATGAAACTTATGTTGTATGAGACCTCGACCCAATAATATGAAATAAGAGATGAATGATGCAATGTTTCAATTCAATGAGATCTAATTACAATAGCGAGAAAGTATTTATTCGGAAACACGAAAGCTACGAAATGTAAGTTCTTTTTCTTGAATGAACACAATTCCGAACAATCATAAGCTATGAAATTTCCCAATTTGTTCTCTTGTAAAAAAAAATTTGAATGCAAATTTTTTTCTTATGAGTGAATACTTAAAAAGAATAAATGACTTTAATTATTCCTTTCCAAAACCAAGTCAGAGATATAATGAAGAAAGGAAAAGTAATCAAAGAAAATAGATACAATCAAAAAATACCCAAATCAAACTTTCAATGAAGATAAAAATGGAGATGACAAGAAGGTGTTTCGCTAAATGCAAACGAAAATAATTTTGCAATCAACAAGAAATCTAGAAAATGTAAAAAAATCTAGAACTTTAAATCAAATCAAAGACTGTTATCAATCAAGTACTCAGATCTAGATCCAGATATTATATCCTTGTTGAAAAAAATCAAGAAGTAAAAACTTGTAAAATGACAAAGAAGGGCTTTCAATCCCTGAAAACCAATCAACAACAAGTCTTAAACTTAGAAAAAAGTCAGATACCAGTACCAAAAGTTCTTCCCAGGTGATCAAAGAGAAACTGGGTGACAGGAGACAAAAAGGCCTAATCCAACAAATTCTACAGGAAACGTTGCATCCCAACAATAAGGCACAGTACTGTGGCGATTTGAGGTCTCCGCAGGCTAGCTATGGGACAAAATGTGGTGATTCCGCACTAGTCTAAACAAGAAGAATGTGGCGATCTAGGAATGTCACAGGATGTATATGGGATACAGTGCGGCTATCTCTGTAAACAAAGGAAAAATGGAAAAAGGAAAAAGATTCTAAATGAACTTTCAGAACCAGAGAGTCTAGATGGATCACCCACAGACTCAAAGACTGGATTAAAATGAAAGGAGGTAGCTAAAGGAAAATGGACAGAAAAAAAACAAAAACAATTCATATCCCCAGTATGGTCACCAATTTTGTTATTGGATTAATCGGTAAATGCAGACATAAACTGATCTCCCTAGATCCACCTAGATCTAGAAGAAAAAAAGACAGGACATGACGCTTTCCCTATGCTCTAATCATTGAATTTACTATCAAACAAGAGATGAGTGACATACCTTTGAATATCGCTTCCTTATATCTTTTTTGTCCTTGCTCCACTCTGGTGCTCTTGCAATATTAGACCTACAATGAAACACAAACCAGCCAAAGTGAAAGCAATAATAGTATATTCAATGAAAACTTATGCATGTGATCAAGGTGTCATGTAATAAAATGGGAATGATTTTATGGGAAAGAAACATGCCACTGTATTATATTAAGTAAAAGTCGAAGATACAACCAAGTAGCCTTGATGTTGCAAGGTTCCCTTTCAATGGCCCTTTGCTCCAACACACACACTTGCTCCAAACTTTCATGAAGAAGATCCACAATAACTTGATGGACCGAAATGAATACCTCAAGCATCAACTGAAGTAGAATTCCTCACACAATTCTCAGTCTATTCCTTCATTAACCTTAATTCCTTGCTTAAACTTTTCCATGAGAAATCCATCCTTATATAGGAGAAAGAGAGATGGTTAAAGATATTAGGATGATCCCACCAAATCAGAGAAGTGAGTAGGGTCCCAACCATATGGATGCCACCTCACATTCTAGAAGATTCTCTTCTAGAGCTTTCATGAACCTCGACCTTTTCTTAGTCTTTCAACATCGTTGCACCCTGGATATAGGACAGCCTGCGGAAACGTCGCAAACCAGTCTCAGGATAGAATGCAGCGATCAGGCATCATCGCACCCTGCGTATAGTGCATCCTGCGACTATCTTCTTTAATAAGGTTTTTTAGAAGAGAAAGAAAGTCAATTTTCTCATGAAGAAAGGTTCTTTTGGGAACCTGAACACATGTTGTAAAAAGATCACTAGGGTGACCAAAATAATGTGTAACAATGTTGGAGAGGTTTAGAATGTAGAATGAAAAACCAGTTACTACACCTTTGGCCAGCCATTTCAAATTAACCAAGGAAATGTGTCCCAAGACACAAGAGGAGATAGACTACATGTCCAGGGTCCCTTATTCATCAACAGTTGGCACCTTGATGTATGTGATTGTTTGCACAAGACCAGATATTGCACATGCAATGGGAGTTGTGAGCAAGTATATGAACAATCCATGTAAAGAACATTGGGAGGTAGTAAAGTGGATTATCAGGTATTTGAGAGGTATTTCTACTCATGCATTGTGTTTTGGAGGTTCAAACATTGTTCTACAGGGATATGTTGATTCATATATGGCAAGTGATAAAGATAGCAGGAGGAGCACCACAAGGTATTTTTTTACTGAAGGTGGAACAACGATAAGTTGGATTTCAAAACTGTAAAAGGTTGCTTCACTTTCAACAACAAAAGCAGAGTATGTTGTTGCTACAGAGGATAGTAAATAAATTATTTGGTTACAGAGGTTTATGGAGGAATTGGGAAAGAAGCAGGAGAATAACAGGTTGTACTGTGATAGTGAGAGTTCCATTCATCTTGCAAATAATTCAGCCTTCCATTCAAATACTAATCATATACAACTCATGTATAATTTCATATGATCCATCTTGGAATATGGACATTTGAAGTTGGATAAGATACATACTAGCCAGAATCCTGCAGACATGTTAACAAAGGGAGTAACTAGAGAGAAACTAAGTTCCTACTCAGTTCCAGTTGGCCTTTGAGCATGAAGGTGAATATGAGAAATTTTCCAGGTCCAAGGTGGAGTATAGTCCAACAAGTACAACAACAGTGGATTTTTTGTGATTAGTCTCCAAGTGCGAGATTTTTGGTTGTGGAGCTTAATTATCTTCCTAATTCAAAAGTTTGTTTCAGCCATTCTTGGACCCCATTCCCTAGTCGGGGGGTGTGGGGGGATTGAACCCCCACAACTGTCTCCAGGGGGTTCCGGGGGGGGTGGCAACAATTTTTTTACTCCCCCCCTAGCGGTGGATTTGGGAGAAGCACCCGTGAAGCGAAATATTGGGAAAAATTGCCTTGTAAAATATTGTAATTTCATAGTGAATCTGAACCGTTCATTATAATGTCATAGATCTGATGGTATAAGTTATTTTAGGGGTTTTTTTCCTAGAAGGAAACCCTCTTTTATGAGGGGCTGGTATTGTGGCTATGTATTATCATGAATAGTGTATTCTGAGAGAGGAGACTATGAGAGAAAGAAGGGGAAGTTACATCGAGTGTATTGTAGGTTGTATCCCTTCATTTTGCTAGATAATAAAAATTAAGGACCTGGAAATTTCTGTAGTGGACGTAGCCCACACTGGGTGAACCATGTATATATGTGTCTCTATTATATTGTGTATCTTATGTGTTTTATTTCTGAATTTGTTTTATTTTATTGCTCCACGATCCTGTTTTTCTAACAAATTTTCCTTACTAGGGTTAGAACCCTAAATCTCTAAAGTGCTAGCACTTTAGGATTTTATCCCTAGATAATTGATCTTTGACCTAGTTGAAACTACAAGAAGGGAGAAATATTTTCTAGGGCCCAAAAGTGTTTTCACCCTATAATTCCTTCTCCTCAAGATATAATACCTAAGGCCCAAATGTGCTTGCACCTTAGGGTTTAGATCCTACCTCTTGGTTTCAAGTAGGCCAACCTTCAATATTGGTTGCATTGAAAGACTCCATACCCTAGAAAGGAACGAATATTAAAGCAAATCTCTTGGTGAATTGATTGGAAATCTCTCTCTCTCAAAACTCTCAATCATCCTACTAATTGTACTAACACTAACCTTAGAAAAATCACTAAACAACTTGTTGTTGTTATAAAAGGTTTGCTACATCCATATAAATCAAATTTATTTGTTGCATATACTAATCTAAAGGTGGCTTAACTCACCCAAAAATAACATCTAACAATTGGATAATACTCTATTGGATGTATGCTTAACTTTCATGGTCAATTGTCGTGTTTATGAGCATTTATTATTGTTGTTGTTACAAATTACTTATTGTTGTTATAAGACTAGTTTACTGCTGCAATTTTCAACAACCATAGCAATCTAACTTGTTTAGCAACTAAAAGAGGTATTTATTCCATACTTTGACTTGGAAATTGTTATATATATGCTACAAATTGTTCTTGTTCTAGGTAAGTCTCACATTATCTTCAAACCTCTTATTTTCCCTTGACCTAGACCAATCATCTGGTGATTAAGACAGAGGGTTGTAGGCTTGGCCACTAAACTTGTTATTTGATCCCTTGAGGTCACTAGGGAAGCATTCCTTTTGGTGGAACTATTTCATCACTAAAACAAGGGAAGACCCTACTTAGGTGATAGTGGTAGGCTCTTCCATAGTTATGGAATATTTGGGGATATTATATAGGAATTTTCACAAGTACAAATCCTACAAAAAAATGCATGAGGAAATGTTTACAGCTGCATGATTACCCATCAAATATAGAGGCCATAATTGCAACTTACTGTTGGCATAGGGGCATACCTAGGTTTCAACACTATAACAGCGCACAAACAAAACCCTAACTACCTGCCCTTTTGGAAACACCTACACAACAAATGAAGTCTTGCCCAAGGTATAATCAGGGGTGTTTGCAGGACTCTAGTGTCTGCAACCTTAGCTGGGACATAGATCTTTGATTGTAACACATTAACAAAGAACTTAGTTATTATCGTTCGTTAATATTTAGCTTTAGTTCACAATGCAGCTAAACCCTAACAACAGATCAACGCAGTATTCACATAGATCAAATAGATTCAAGAACTAAGCATACAAATCGAGATCAGATCTATCATTCATTCACATTATTCATCACTAAACTGCCATATCAGATTCATCTAACATCGTACTAAGCATTGAATCACATAAACAAAAGAACAACCAAAAGCACAAAGCGTTCACAATACAGGATATATGTGGTTCACCCCCACCATGAGGATACGTCCACCAACTCTTTGTCTACTTTATTAGCTTCTTTCAATCTTCTTACATGCACAAAGCCTCAAAATCAACTTCGCAGAGATAGGAGATCTGTGCACCTCGCTAGATCCTCCTTCCTTTATTTATAGCACAAATCCTTACACAGTCTCTTACAATCACTTGCATTTATCTTTGCAAGCCTCACACAGTATGCACAAAGGAATTAGCACTCAGCAATTAGCACACTTGCAACAAACCAGTCACTACTAGTCACTATTCACTACTTCTTACATCGCCTAGACTTCTATTTATACATTACAAAATAGGCCTAAGCATGGGTAAACCCATGGGATGACATCCTCATACCCATTACATAATCTCAAAACCCAGGCCCTAAAAAGGGGTCGAGATCCCACGATATCTGATTCATCTTCCACTTCACCTTTGACAACCTATCGAAGTCTCTAAAATAGGTCAAACATGACCAAAGATCCTCAAAACTTGGTCAAGGGCCAACATGCACCGAACACTCACCTATGACTCATCCTGAGTCACTCTGATCTGGGTAATTCTACCTCAAAATCCTCGAGCTTGGGTCGAGCTTCTTCGAATTGTTGTTGTGCCATGGCCTCCTGCTCAGTGAAATCTTGGATAGCAACTTCATTGATAGGTCCCTCTAAGCATTGTTCAGTCGCAGTGACAACTTGCTCCAGTTCTGAACCTCGAACTTCGATATCTGAGAACAATTGACAAGCTTCAGCCTGTATAGGTTAGATCCTCTGGGTCACTTCCATGACTCTGCTCTGAATGGTGTGAATCTACTGTTGAGCAGTGCGTTGCTCTTGGGATTGCTTCATTCTTTCAACAGCTGATAGGGGCTTCAACTGCGCCTGTATTGTTTCTGCTTGCTGCTTCACCTCCTAGAGCTATGACTCCAGTGCCTTCAGTTCTAAATTATCATTTAGTCACTCATAAGTCTAGGCACTGCGATTACTTAGTTGTTTACATTCCATGGCAAGGGCCTTTATTCTCTCAACTATGCTTCGAGAAGTTGCATCCCTTTGATCCCTCACATCATGCGGGGTGTCGGGCACTGTGCAGAGATTTAAGTTTTCTATTATTTGTTGTAGCTACTGGATAGCTTCTGTGATTTGTTCTACTTGATGCTCGGCTCAGTCTTCTACCTTTGGCTCTAATCCTGTCACAGAGTGAAGTGCTATGTTGACTGCTTCTTTCACTTAGAGTTGTTCTGCAAGAAAATGTTCTTTTTCTTGTTCAATCTATGCTTTCTCCTCTTCAAACTTTGTCTGGAGAGAAACCTTCTCCTTCTCTGCAACTCGGTGTTTTTCTATGACTAATTCTTGCACTTGCTTCAAGGCCTGGGTGGCTTGTTTTGTTTCTTCCTATGCACGACGAAGGTGAGCTTCGATCGCATCAGCTAGTCAATAGAGTTAGGCTAGCTCATCTCCCAAGTCTAGTTCTTCCGACGGCAGGGACGTAGTGGACACTATGTGACTGGATTGAAGAGCCTGTTGTACCCCTTAGAGCTCAACCTCAGTTCTGTCGTACATCTCCTCTTTATTGGCTTCATGTTTCTACAAGATTTCCTACGTGGCATCGTTTACAACTGTGATGATGAATTCAAAGTCATCGACAGTGAGCACAGTCTACATCTTGGTGAAGGTGGCTCTGGATTTCTTTTGGGAAGAGGGTTTCGGGGAAGAAACCTTCCTCTTCTTCAAGGGATCAACCTCATTTCTAGGAGGTGTTACTTCACCTTGCTTCTTCTCACATTCTTTGTTATTTATCTCTGCTACTTCATCATCACCCCCTTGGCTAGGTGATACTGAAGCATTTTTTTTCTGATTCGTTGGTTAAGTCTTGGACTTCTGTAGTCTTCTTCCTTCTATTGGTTTCGGGTGTGTCATGTTCTTTGTGAGTGGCCTCTGAGCTGTCAAGTTCAGGGTCAGACATCTCTGCAGGATCAGTGGGGATAAGGAGGTATACTTACCATTCCTTATTTATCTCCTCGAGTTCCTCTTCAATGAGCTTGTAGTACGACTGAAGCTCCTCCTTATGCTTGTCTTCTTGCACAGTGATATAGATGAAGTTCTGATCTGCACGAAACTTCATGAGGGGTCGGAACTATTGTAGGGTGTTTGGTGTCATGTGAGGTTCAGCTTCAATAGCCCTCTTCAGTTGGAGATAATATGTGTGAAAGACTACATTCGACTACCATTTTCTTCCCATATCGCTCAAGTACCAGAGCGTGGTGAACTTCGTAGCAAGTGGTTCGAGTAGCTCAATGTCTGGGAAGGTTGCACCTTCCAACATCTCCCAAGCAATAAATTTGACAAGGATCAGAAGCCAGCTAAAGTGGAACTCGTAGCCCTGATCTTGTGCTTCACAGTGGTCTAATTCT
Source organism: Picea mariana (assembly GCA_032191745.1). NCBI lineage: Eukaryota > Viridiplantae > Streptophyta > Pinopsida > Pinales > Pinaceae > Picea > Picea mariana. The sequence continues at coordinate 18,000 of JASDQU011101801.1, forward strand.
ATCTAATTAACCAGGTACTTCACCCATCTCATCTGTAGGGCTTCCACGCATTTCCCTTTGAGGTCAACGACAAACCCTGTGACCTGCGTGGGTCTGTTCTTCCTTACTAGATTTCCTACAATTAATAGGAATGCTAGGCGCACTGCGCCATTCTAGATGGAAGCTACCTTGTAGCCTCGCATCCCCTTCTCAACATTTCCATAGGTATCCTCGATCTTCTGTGCTAATGTGTGATCTGTGGATTTTCCCGGATAGAAGTCCTATGGGTCAGGTCCTTGCATACTTAATCCGGTCGACTGTGATACATCGTTCTATCGATAATTACTCGCCATGGTAACATGAGAGAAGGAGATTAACATAGGAATTAACCTCCTGGTGCCTTCCAAAGTGTGGGATTTTCATTACATTCAACAGGTTGGATTGCGTAAGGTTCATCGTCCACGGATGGGGAATTATTTTCGAGTTCTTCCCCTTTTTCCTGGTCAAGTATTTCTATGGGGCGAGCATACTATGGTTCTTGTGGTCTCCTAGGTTGAATTCATTGAAATTCAACGTTGTGATCTTTTCCTGTTGCGCTCTAACTGTGCATATCCCCTTCGAGAGGTACACAGTAAGCATGGTGTAATCAAAATCTATTGGCACACTATCGTGACTCACCGCATCGGCCAGAGGTGGGATGTAGTCGAGTAAGCTAGTCGGGATTAGCTTCGCATTTTCTAGGTCATCTTTGTGCTTGGTTCTCTTTTATGTGATGACTCGGGATGGTCCGGATCCATGAGCAATATATGGAGAGGCTTGTACTCCTCTCGTTGATGATGCTTGTACACCCATAGACATAGACATTACTCTTTCAGTCACGAGGTCGATGAGTACCTCCTTCACAGACTCTTCAATTGCGCTAAGTTATTTGGACATACACGCTCGTGGTTGAATATCTCAGGTTTAAAGAGTAACTATTCAATGCAATGGGACGGATGGTGATAGCTCGATGATCACTATGTGAAATCAACTAATATGCGGGCTCAGATAATCGGTGCAAGGCTCGACAAAATAAGTAGATAACTAGGAAACAAATCTCTCCAATGGGTGAGAAGCCTTCATTAATTCAGTTATGTCTGTTACGGCACGGCCCCAACGGTCTGATGGTGATCCTTCTCACCACAAATTTCATTCTACCCATTTGGGGCATCAGTCTAACGGTTATACTATTTCCAATGGCTATATTGCTTCGCCATGGCGAAGTGCCATGTGGTGTTGTTCTGCTATCCCGACGAAGTTCCAGTTTTGCAAATTTTCCTTCTGCGAAGTTCCCTCTGGAACCTTCTGTAACTTTTTGATATTTGATCTCTTCTTACTTAGTTTTCTAGCCTTCCTTCCAGTGAGCTCGTCTCGGTATTCCTCTTTCCATTTTGATTCTTATCTCCTCTTGGCATAGTAACTTCACGTTGTTGAGATTCCTTCCTATGATGGGGCAATACTTCTTCTCTATTAGGGGTAGGTGTTTCAGTCTTTTGCGAGTATTATTTTGTTATTTCAATTTCGACATCCAAGTTTCTTGTTCTAAATAGATTCGAATTGTTCTCATGTTCTTCAATCAAGTGTACGATCCTCCTTGTCATGAAATCTTTTAATTCTTGCTTCTTCTTCTCTAAGACTTCTTCTTCTTTCCTTCTGGCCTAATCCCTTTCAATCCAAGTTTTTCCTAGTAATATAGTAAATGGGGCGTTGTTCTCAATAAATTTAACAAACTCAAAATCTTCTTCTATCAAAGTTCCATGAGAACTCATAGATATCTGGGTAAGTCTTCCACATAGGGTTATCAACTTTCCTCTAAATAATTCTATTCCCCCTAATGAAGGAATCATAGCAAGTTTTCCTAAAGTTTCCCAAGTTCTTTCTTTCATCATATTCACCTATGTTTCTTTATCCAGAACATAGTCAATGTCGAAGTCTCCTATTCTTGCTCCTATGTACTCTTTTTCTTTGAAGATCTCTGATAAGTTGATATTTCGGTGGTCATTCAGGGTTTCTTTCATTTGTAGCGATACAATTTATGATTCGTTTTGGGGTTCTACCATGGTCTTAGTGTCTTGACCTTTGTCATGTTCTTCTTGTCTCATATTCATTCTTTCAATTTTAGCAATCATTCTAGGGCAATCCAAAACTTCATGATCCATAGCTTTACAAAAAAGACAACTGAGTATTCTACCAGGGCATTCCTTAGCAATATGTCCCGGTCTTCTGCAACTGTAACAAAGAGTTAATCCTCTCTTTCTCTTAAATGATCCCCATCCTTTCCTGTATTGCGCACTAGGATCATGGTAACTAACCTGTAAAAAATTATTTCTAGGATCCTACATCCATTTATTAGTCCAAACATTCTTTCTATGCATAAGAATAACATATCTTTCACTATTCTTATCAGATCTACTCATATCAAATATTCTTTCTTCTAGTTGTGCCCTAGTTTTTAGGCTAGGACAAAATTTATCAAACATACCTAGATCCATATTCTTGAAACAAAAATTTCCACTTATCTTACTTTCGCCAAAGCACAAAGCTTCAAGATCTAAAACTTTTCACTATTCTTACCTCTATCAGAGCACACAAAGTGTTTAGATATTACCTCTTTTCTTCAGATCTACCTCCTTCCTTAGCATAGAGCTTCGCAATTCAAGTAACAGATCTACACACAGAGCTTCTTCTTCCTCAGTTCCCAGCAATCATAGTTTCAGGTCCTGGCAACGGAACCATTTGTTGGCACAGGGGTAGACCCAGTTTTCAATGCTATAACAGTGCACCAACAAAACCTTAACTACCAGCCCTTTCGGCAACACCTGCGCAACATATTAAGTCTCACCCGAGGTAGAAGTAGGGGTGGTTGCAGGACTCCAGTGTCTGCAACCTTAGCTGGGACACCGATCTTTGATTGTAACACCTTAACATAGCACTTAATCATTACCGTTCATTAATATTCATCTTTAGTTCACAACACAGCTAAACCCTAACAACAGATCAACGCAGTATTCACACAGATCCAATAGATTCAAGCATTAAGCATACAAATAGAGATCAGATCTAGCATTCATTCACATTATTCAGCACTAAACTATCATATCATATTCATCTATCATCTAACATCGTATTAATCATTAAATCACATAAACAAAAGAACAACCAAAAGAGCAAAGCATTCAAAACACAAGATATACGTGGTTCACCCCCACCCTAGGGCTACGTCCACCGACTCTTTGTCTTCTTTATTAGCTTCTTTCGATCTTCTTACATGCACAAAGCCTCAAAATCAACTTCGTAGAGGACAAGAGATATGCACACCTCACTAGATCCCCCTTCCTTGAGTTATAGCACAAAGCCTTCCACGATATCTTACAATCACTTGCACTTAGCTCTGCAAGCCTCACACAGTATGCACAAAGCAATTAGCACTCATCACTTAGCACACTTGCAATAGACTAGTCACTACTAGTCATTATTCACTACTTCTTGCATCGCCTATACTTCTATTTATACATTACAAAATAGGCCTAAGCATGGGTAAACCCATGGGCCTACATCCCCATACCCATTACATAAGCTCAAAACCCAAAAAGGCCCTAAAAATAGGTTGAGATCCTACGATCTCCGCTTCATCTTGCGCTACACCTTCGATAGCCTGTCGAAGTCCCAAAAATAGGTCGAACATGACCAAGGATCCTCAAAACTTGGTCAAGGGACAACACTTACCATTTTCAAGGAAAAGACTCTATGGGGTGGTATCGTCTCAAGAAGACTAAGAACATTGATGAGAAGAGGATTTCTTGGAAGCAGTTCAAAAAAAATTTCCAACAACAATACTTGTCAGAGCGATATTATGACAAGAATATGCAAGAGTTATTTGAACTAAAACTTGGAAGCATGACCATGGAAGAGTATGAAATGAAATTCTTGGAGCTTCCTAGGTATGTTAATTTCATCAAGGATGAAAAGGTTAATATTTATAGGTTCTTGAGTGAGTTTCCTTCACTCTACAAGGACAAAACTCAGTATGATGAGCCCAAACATTTAGAAGAATCCATAAGGAAGGCTAATCATTTGTATGAGCAAAACAAAGGAAGGATTAGCATTTGTATGAGAAAAGAAAAGGAAGGCCAACTTTCCAAAAGGCCTTGGATGACAAGAAGAAAGGTAATATGGATCAAAGGAATAGAGGATTCAATCCACCTTTTATCAGAATAACTCTTAATCATATTGACAAGGGAAAATAACTCAAAGTGAAGTTAAATAAAATGATGCAGTGGGAAAAAGGCCAAGAAAACATCCCATGAGGCATTGGGGATGCGATGGAGACCACATGTACAAGGACTATCCTCACAAAGGAGATAAGATGATGATTGTGCACAACATTGAGGGAGTTGATACAATGGATGATGTGGGAAGGCGAATTGTAAGGAATTGTGTAGCCTTGGACAACATACAAGCATACTACCAGTCCCACATGATTGAGATAGAAGGTATTATTAACAATCAACCCATAGTAATTTTGATTGAATCTGGAGCTAGTCATAGCTATGTAGATCCCAAGTTGGTTGAAAGAGTTAAATTGAATAAATGTAAGCATGAAAAGTCTTGGTTAGTACAATTAGCTACTAGAACTAAGAGAGGAATTATTGAACTTGTTAAAGAATGCCCAGTGAACCTGAATGGAGTCAATACTAAGGCAGAATCGAACATCACACCACTCAAGTCCTATGAATTCCTGATATGTATGGATTGGTTGGACAAGCATCATGTTTGATTAGACTATTACAATAAGTCTCTCACATGTCTTAATGAGGAAGGAAAATCAAGGACAATTTAGGGTATTCCAACACTCATAGCTATCAGATAAATTTTAGCACTGTAGTTGAAGAAATGTTTCACAAAAGGGTGCCAAGTATATTCAACCTATATGGAGGAACCACCAAGGATAAGAAGCCAAGTCTTGAGGACTATCTAGTTCTCAAATAATATGAATATGTTTTGGGGGACTTTCTAGGTTTACCACCAAAGAGGGACATTGATTTTTCTACTGACTTAGTGCTTGGGGTTTCCCCAGTGTCCAAACCTCCCTACAGAATGAGCACCCCAGAACTAAAAGAGTTACAAATGAAACTAGAGGAATTTATAAATAAGGGGCACATACACCCAAGTGTTTCTCCTTGGGGTGCCTTAGTGTTTTTTTTCAATTCAAAGGACAAGACTCTGAGGTTATGCATAGACTTCAAACAACTAAACAAAGTCACACTGAATAATAAGTATCCCTTTCCAAGAATTGAATAGCTCTTTGATCATTTGAAGGGGGAAAGTATATTTTCCAAGATCAACCTGAGGTCTGGTTACGGTTACCATCAATTAAGGATCATAGAGGAAGACACTAGCAGGACGACCTTTAGGACAAGACATGGACACTATGAATTTATAGTGGTGCCTTTTGGGTTAAAAAAATGCACCCGTTGCATTTATGTGTTGAGTGAATGGAGTGTTCAGCTATTACTTGGATAGGTTTTTTATTGTATTCTTGGATGATATTCTCATCTACTCTAAAACAAAAGAGGAGCATGAAGAAAATTTGATAATGGTGCTTCACGTTTTAAGAGAGAATCAATTATATACCAAGTTGAACAACTGCTCTTTTTACCAAAGAAAAATCCAATATTTGGGCCACATTGTTTGAGAGGATGGCATAGAAGTGGATCTAAAGGTTAAAGTAATCAAGTTTGACAATAATCTACAAATATTTATGAAGTTACATCCTTTATGGGTTTAGATAGATATTATAGGAGGTTCATTGCAGGTTTCTCCAAGATTTTGTACCCAATAACTTTTATACATAGGAAAGGAGTAAAGTTTGAATGAGTGCCAAGTGTGAAAAAATTTACCAACACTTGAAGGAGTTATTAACGAGTGCATCTGTGTTAAAGGTCACAGATCTAGATGAAGATGTTTTTGTGTGCACAGATGCATGAAAAGAAGGGCTTAGTGGAGTCCTTATAGAAAATGTACATGTAATCTATTATGAGTCTAGGAAATTAAAGGAGCATGAGATAAATTATGCCACACATTACTTGGAATTGGCATCCATAATACATTCCTTTAAAATGTGGAGGCATTATCTTATGGGTCATAGGTTTGAATTAAGGATAGACCATAGTGGTATAAAACACCTATTTGTTCAACCAACACTAACTACCAGGAAAAGAAGATGGCTAACGTTTCTTAGTGAATATAATTTTGAAATAAAACACATCAAAGACAAAGGGAATAGAGTGGTTGATGCACTTAGCATAAGGGTGTATGAAATGTACACTACAATCATTAGAATATACAACATAGATATTAAGGGAAGAATTTTATGGGTTGTAACAATAGATACACACTATCTTCATGTCAAGGAAATCTTGCATTAGGCTATCCTACAACAGAAATATAAAGACCGTCAACTATAGGACGATGGAATCCTCTTGTTTAGAAATAGGTTTATGTTCCCAATTCAATGGAATTGAGGAACTTTGTGTTAAGAGAGATGCATAATGTGACATACACTAGACATCTAGGATATCGAAATACCATCACAGTTGTAAGAGAGAAACACTTTTGGCCTGGTATGAAGAGTGATGTAGTAGATTATTTGGCAAGATGCATGGAATGCCAGAAAGTAAAGGATGATAACACATACCTAGCAGGATTGTTATAGCCATTTCCCATTCCTGAATGGTAATGGGAAGTGGTTTCTATTGATTTCATTACCAATTTTCCCTGGACAAATTAACAACATGATTCTATTATGGTGGTAGTGGAAAAGCTAATGAAGGTTTCACATTTAATTCTAGTAAAAGTAACTCATAAGGCAACCAATATTGGAAAATATATATGAAAGAAGTCATTGGGCTACATGGATTTCCTAAAGCGATAATATCATATAAGGATTCCAGATTCACCTCAAATTTCTAGAAGGGGTTGTTTAAGGGATTTGGGACCAATCTGAATTTCAGTATATCATATCACCCAGAGTCATATGGAAAAATAGAAAAGATTGACTGAATAATCAAGGATATGTTGAGAATGTATGTTATGGACAAGCCTTCCAGGTGGGAGGACTACTTACATATATTTCAATTTCTCTACAATAACATGTATCAGTGATCCTTGAAGATGAATTTGTTTGAAGATTTGTATGGCATAAAATGTAACACATCTGTGAGTTGGGATAACACCATAGATAGAGTTCTTATTGGGCCAGATTTGTTAATATAAATGGAGGTGAATATGGTTAAGATCGAGAAGAATTTGAAGGTTTCTCGGGACAAGTAGAAGAGTTATGTTGATAAAATATGGATACATAGAGAATTTAAAGTGAGGGAGCATGTATTTTTAAAATTTAAAACCAAAAATAGATCGTTGAAGTTGGGAAGTTACCCAAAATTGGCAATAGGATATTGTGAGCCATTTGAAATCCTAGAAAGCATAGGCCTAGTTGCATACATGCTTGCATTACCTACATCCATGAGAATTCATAATGTGTTCCATGTTTCTTTATTAAAGAAGTTTATACCTGATCATAATCATGTAATTAATTGAATTGTGATCTAGGTGGAGCATGAAGGGTATTTTCGGGTGGGTCTAGTGTGTATCCTGGACCATAAATTCAAGGTGCTTCAGAGAATATCCATAGAAATAGTAAAGGTTGAATGTAACTATTACGGTATTGAAGACGCCATGTGGGAGCACGAGGAGGCCATACAGGAAGAGTGCCCACAAATTTTTGAAAATTATGAAGAAATATTAATGTACAAGTGTACATAAGCAAATGAATACTCCATTTTGACAGCTCATAAATTCCTGGAGCTACATATCAGATGCTTCCTATATGATATATGCATTGGATTTGGAAGGGAAATGGTATATCCTGAGGAACTTGAGCATTGAAGGGGGTACACTTCCTTGGGTTTTTCAGATTGCAGGGAAGAGAGATTGATGGTTGGAATTGTTGTGGAAGCTGTGAGTTTGCGAAAACAGAAAGTATTTATCTATGAAAAGATTTGCAGGTAATTATGAAATTATGTATGGTAATGTGCATTGAGGACAGTAGGGGGATGGGAATGTAGCATCCTTGTTTTACTTCGTATATTTTTTATGTATATATTTTACAAATATATATGGCCATAGGCTAATCAATGTAATATGTAAACTTTATAAGTTATAATGATAAATAAAGATAATTTTGTTGCATGTGGACAAAGAAAGATTAATGGGGGGATAAGTATGTACAAGAGGGGGAAGGTTCCAAGGGTATAAGGGGTCTAAGAATGGAATAATAATGAGTATTAATCTCAACCCACCTTGTCTACATTTACCTTGTGTTATGAACCTTCTATTTCCTTTGGAATGTTTCCAAAGTGAATCATTGAATTCCTATAGGTGGGTGGGTGTGAGAAGATATTTCAAAAATTTGTTGTGAGTAGGTGTTGAGTACAATCCTCCTTCAGAGGATTGTGAGTCAAGAAAGAAAGGAAAATAGAAATTTGTATGGAAAAATGCAATCAGTCAAGAATTCAAACGAGTGGGAAGAGAAACAAGCAGTTTTATCAGTCTAGGAGAGACCATGAATTCAGAAGAAAAGACAAGATGACATAGTTTCATGGAGACGGTGAGTTGGAGAAGAATAGGAGCATGAATAATGAGAGATAAATAAGTAGGTTGTCAAGCATGTATATTTAAACTCTTTGTGTGAGAGAGAGAGAGAGAGCTTCTCTAAGGGAGGTCAACTATGTGATGGCAATTTCTTCTAGCACCTAACATCCTTGGAGTCCCTAGTAGAGAGATTCATGTCCGACCAAGAACAATGGAGCCGTGGAGAGAATATGGAAGTCTTGAGTGACTATGAGTAGTGAAGGGGGATCCCCTTCCTTAGGTTGTGTTGGGTCTCATTACTACCAAATCAATTAACATATTGATTCCAAATGAATAAATATACATACAATGACATACAAGCATGCTATTATCATTGATTAATAAAAACATGAATGCAAATGGTTTAAATATAAACATAAACAATTAAACACACACAACAATATTTATATATACAAAATACAGAGTAAACGCAACATTCATTCATAGCATTAAAACTGAAAAATGACCCAATGATTAAAATACTTATCTTTCAAAAACAATTGTACAACCAATTGGAGACAAAAGATGTTCATCCCAATTGTAAGCTTTGTTCCACCAATTCTCTCTGCAATAATCCACCCCACAAGTTGGGGTTGTGATTCCACAAGGATGGGCAAGCTCCAATGGGCATATAAAGTTCATTCTAATAGCTCCAAACTTACTAAACACATAGTGACATAACTCTTACATCAATTCAAACCACCTATCTCGCTTCCCCATTAGTATGTACAACCCAAGGGATGAGATTTCCTTATTTGCACCGCAGTCCCTGTTATCAGGCTAATTGTGAAGTGCGGACACAAATCAATTCCCCTAGCTTCACTACGAAACTAGAACAAAACAAGACAGTACACTACTCTTTTCTTATCTTTCAATTATCAAATGAGAAATGGATCTAGAACATACCTTTTAAATATTGAATATCTGACTTCGCCAATGCAATCCAAGCTTCGTCATGAGGTTTATGAGAAATATCTGCAAATAAGCACAAGCCAACGAAGACAAGAATAACAAAGTCTATTTTATATGAAACTATGCACATGATCAAGGAATCATACAATATGGACAAATGGAATTCATATGGGAAAGAAAAGTATATTTGTATTAAAGAATGTGGAAGAAAGATACAACCATATGCCTTGATGTCACCAGGTTCCTTCCAACAGTTCATTTCTTCCCACACACTTCTTGCTCCAATGGATTATTAGACTGTGTATCTGATAGCTATTCACAATCTATCTTGACAAAGAAAATCTCAAAGCCACTCTAACCAAGCTAACAATCTCAAGCCAAAACAACTACCTTTCTCCATGAGAGTTCCTCTCATTTTATAAGTTGAAGAGGATAAGGTGAGGAGGTTAGGATGATCCCAATAAATCATGAAAGCGAGTAAGATCCAAACTGTTCAGAGGCCACTTCACCATAGAAGCTTCTCCTTCTATAAGCATCAAGAAGATGCCCATTTTCCCACGTACGAAGGTCACTGCGCTGTAACTATAGTGCAGCTTGGGAAAATCAGTAATTTCCGCAGCCTATGTATAGAGAAGCCTGGGGAAATCCTCTTTAATAGGATTTTTACAAAGGAAAATACAACTTCTTCTCTCAGGAAAAAAATTTCTCCCTTCTTTCTTCAAAAATTCAGGCCACTGACCCCTCTGAAGGCAACATATAGGTTTACATCATTAACGGTCATAAGGGTGATGAAAATAATGTGTAACAAAGAGCCCCCCAAAGTATGAAGTTATAACAGAGTGATAGCTTAAATACTTTTTTGAGTGTGTGTAGGGAACAAAGAACATGTCGAGCAGAAACCTGCCAACAAACAAAGATATACAGTACAATAATATACCATCACTGAGGTAGGCATTCCCATATGCAGAATACAAGTGACTCAAAGCATAAATGTCGACATGCAAAGATCCATGTCAAGTAATATAGGTCATGGCCACCAA
>JASDQU011101802.1:4626-29962 GCA_032191745.1 Picea mariana
TGATATGGTCTAGGGATGTCCAGTCATAGTAAGACCAAGGGAAGGTGTTGTCTATGGGTGCCTTTGTAGGAGGCGAGTTGTACCTATCATGGATGCATTTTTTCAAGCCCCTTTATTTCCTTTATTTTTCATTTATTTCTTTTCTTTCCTTTTTACTTCAAGGTCTGACCAGAGGACACTGCCTTGGCATGGTGACCAGAGCTGACAGTGTTACCCACTGGTATCTTCACAGAAATGATAAGGCTGGCTCGTGATGAGACCCCCTTTCCCTTGGCCATGCAACCAAAGGTCACTTCCCTGGCATGGTGACCAGATAATGGCAATGTCATACTGCTGGATACCTATGAACATAATGGGCTGACTCGTGATGAGACCTCCCATCCTCTTGGTTAGGTCTTGTTTTTTTATTTTTCTTAGGGTCCCTTCAATTTCTTATCGAGAGGCCTTTTATTGCCTTCTTGGGGATCCCTGGGTGAAGCATCTCTAGGTTTCATTTCTGATGGATTTTATCTTTTACCAACTTCTTTTACCCCCTGGGCCTTTAGCCCATTCCTCCCATAAGACAAAGTGTAACCCTCAAGAGGTCATCCTAATGGCCGGACTAGGGGAATTGGATGGATGAATGGGAGATAATATGTAAAATGATAGAATGGTGGGAACGGACGATGTCTCTGCAAATCCCCCTTGGTGGCTAACCAAAACCCATGAATACAAGCTTGCTAAGTCACCCCGACAATCACCCCAACAATGGTCAAGTGGATTAGTGTAAGATCCAAGCAGTCATCAGAAATGAAAGGAACCTAATGCATATATAAGAAGGTTATAATGATCAAACATGACACATATCATGATACCTTGGACCAATTACCTCATGGAGCAAGAGTCTTCTCCGATGCAAGTCCAAGCCGATGGTGATGGATGTTGTTGCTGCTGACAGGATAAGTCTGGAAAAGAAGAGAAGGATGGGCCCTCCAGGGCCATGCTCAAGTCAATCCAGCTCTTGGAACTTCATGTCTAGGACTTGTGGGCCTCGATACATGATCTCCTAGTTATCCCTAGATATCGGGGATAACAGGCACTACTTGGAACTTCTCAGAAAATGAGTTGTATAAAAAATGGCATACCTTGTTGAATTCTGACTTATTCTAGAGAGAGAACTTGTAGAGTGTACCCCACACAGAATATTTATTGTATGGATCTGAAAATTGTACAAAGAATACTACAGATTGTAATCTAACCAACACATTTGGTCTTACTAAATTTGGATCTATTATGAAGAATTTATGACGTTTCTACCCAAAACACATGTTTTACACTAGTTTCTGGGCTAGCCACAAACCCTATTTTCCATGGAGTGTAACTCCAAAAATAAAATGACCCATAAGATGAAATTTGTACCACAACTACTTGGATATGTTTCCTCAACAACCTCCTAGTTTCAATGTCTGAATCATTCTATAAAAATATTTATTGTGAAAATGGTGAGATGACTTGTAAATAACATACCTTAGAAAGCATCATCAAAAGAATTTATCCTCCCTTGAATTTCCACCTTCTTTACTTCACCTTCCCTCTGAAATTCTTCTTAGATATCCTTTGGTTACTTCAGTCACCTATATATATTCAATATTATAAAGTGTGATTAAAATGAGAGAGCCTTTCCTCTTATTTATACTTTCATGTGGCTTCCTCAAGGGGTTACCTTTTAACCATCTTAATCCACTTAATTATTTTAAGGTTAACCCATGATGTGGCACATGGTCACAACCCCTCGGGGTCCCTACACCTAACCTCCCTGTCTAAGGATCATTTAGTTTCTTTTATGAGCCGAAGCGGTTCCTTTTTGACTCCCTACTGGAATCTCCTTCCAATCGATCCACAGGTCCTTCAGAAACTCCACCGGTGCAAACAGCACTAGGCATGAGCTCCTTTCTTCCCAAGCGACCACAGTTCTATGACCAAGGCCTATTCCCAAAGGCACTTGTTGCAACTCGCAATCTCGTGAGTTCACGAGTCAAAACCCTCAACTCCTCCTTTCCAAATTCATGATACCCGAAGTGCTAATATGGGTATGGCTCCTCGCCCTGTCGGTGCCTTTTGTGCGTGACCACTGGCTAGGATTAACACTAGCACCTCTCGCTACTTTCCACTTCATGAGTTTCAACATCGATCTCCCATGCTCTCATTCTGCGAATCCCCAAGATGTGAGAAGACAACGGATTGTTGACTCCTTTCTCCAGGTGAAACGTGTCCACTTGTCAACCACGCAGGCCCACCTTGTGGTTCTACCACGTGTCCCTCATGCCCAACTTCGGCACTTCGCAACTTCKCTCCCTAAGAACTGCCTTCTTTGTATCCCGACACCTGAAGTGCCGAGATCCCGAACTCCTCAATACTCCTTATCGCAACTCGTGACTTCAGGGATTTCGAGACAAAAGTCTCAACCTCATATCCTCCAAAATGCCGAAATGTCGAGTTCCAACTCGTTGTTAATGCTAGCCCCACAACARAACTTCTCKCCCTATTGGGACTTCATGATTTGTGAATCTTGATGCAAGGTTTTCGGTCCTTCAACTCGCAAATCCCCGAAGTGAGAATTCATGAGTGATCCAACGGATCTTATTGATTTGGATCCTATGGTCTGGTTTCTCCTGAGCTTGCACTTGAATAATACTTGTCGTAACTTCCCTGCTCCTCTGCAAGATCTGATGACTCTCAAGACTTCACGAATTCTCCACAGAGAATTCCGACCATTCGATTCCTCCTTGACAACTCCTATGAAATGAACAAGATATTCCTTCACAGAACTTGTCCACCTGCAAAACAACTTTGCTACGCCTCCTTCCAACACTTCAAGGAACTATCCCTCTTGAGCTTCTCTTCAACAACTTCAAAGACCCTATCCCTCCTGAGCTTGATTGAAAAATCCTCAAGTACTCTGGGGATACCTTCTACACTCACTCCTCGCGACACTTCTTCAAATACTCCTAAGTATTTGAACTGGTGACTCTATGCAACTCCTTGCAACAACAGTCTTTCAACCACTCCACCTTAGATACAAGTTTCGAGGTCTTTATCAGCTTGCGCACACCTTGCACGACTCATGTGCTTAACTTGCACTTTTGTGAGAATGAGAATAATTGTATCTCTCCTGAGATTTCAGAGATTTGGACTCTGAACCCGTCAACGCACTCCTTACTGACACTGCACTGCACTCCTTGCAGGAACTCTTGCTCAAATAGAGAAATAATTGAAACTCATTCCTTACTCTCCCTCTCTCATATTTCAAACATTTAACAAGAAATCACACATACACAGCATCATAGAAAATGTACAATAGAAAGAGTAAAGCAACTATAAGCATGACATTGAGCATATGCACACAAAAGGCGTTATAATACCATGAGTCTGGAAGCAAAACTTCATATATAAATTCAGACTTGTGTACATGGATTCTTCTATGCAGATATCTGCTACTTTTCTATGCTCTATGATCTTCTTCCATCATTGTTACAATGATACAAGGGAGGGTGTCTATAGTCGTTTTCCCTCTAGCTCCTAAAACTGTCTAATCTAGAAATTTAAATCTACCTACTTACATTAACTGCAATTAAATGCTTCTATCTACTATAGATGAGAGTGGATCACTCAAGATCTATTTACAATTTGAAACAACACCCTTTCTTAACTATTTCACTTATGTTTGGTGTATCAAACTTCAAAACATTTCAAAAAATTCATCATGTTCCAAAATGCGTTTGGGTTTCTCCCATGCTCGCTTGTTGTTGGTGATTCTCTTGCATCATACTCCCTTGCTTGAAAATTTCCATGGGCTCCTATCCATGATCTCTCACATGGTCTGCCCATGCTTTTGAATCTCTACTTCATTCTCCCAGCTGGCATCTTCAACTGGATGTCCCTTCCACTTGATCAAGTATTCAAAATATTCTTTTCTCCTGGTCCTCTTACTGACTCTCTTGTCCAGTATTCTCTCCATTTGTGGATTTTTAGCTACAGGCATTTGTTTAGTCCATGAAACTTCCGGTTGTTCACTGTCTTCTCCCGCTTCTTCATCCTTATAAGGGTACAAATCTGAGACATTGAATATTGGTGAAATTCCAATGTTGTCTGGTAATTCAATCTCATATGTATTTGCCCCAAATTTCCTTATGATCTTGCACGGTCCAATTTTCTTCATTTTCAGTTTATTATATGTCCCCCTTTGGAACCTTTCCTTTCTCAACTGTGCAAGGATCAAATCACCAACTTCAAATTAAAGTTCTCTCCTGTGTTGATCTACTCTTTTCTTATACTCTTGGCTTGAGTTCTGCAATCGCTCCTTCACTTGGCTATGAAGTTCCCTCATTGCTTCGGAAAAATCTTCTGCACTAGCACTTCTAGTTTCATCCTGTTCTGAATATTTTAGTTCAGAAACTCCTCTTGGTTGCATTCCATAAACAACCTGAAATGGAATTTTCCATGTGCTTCTATTGATTGAGTCATTATAAGCAAATTCCTCCTGTGGCAGAATGTTGTCCCACTGACTGTGGTGTTCTGTCACCAAACTCCTCAGCAAGTCTCCCAAACTCCTGTTCACAAATTTTGTCTGTCCATCCATCTGAGGATGATAAGCTAAACTAAACAACAAGTTCATTCCCAGCTTTTTCCATAAGGTTCTCTAGAATTTTCCCATGAACTTAGTGTCTCGATCCAAAACTATGCTACTTGGTAAGCCATGAAGTCGAATGACTTCATTGAAAAACAAATTCGCAATGTGAGTTGTCTCACTGATTTTCTGACATGGTATGAAGTGTTCCATCTTAGAAAATATATCTATTACCACAAAGATCGAGTCGAACCCTCTTTGTGTTTTCGGTAGCCCCAATATGAAGTCCATGCTTACTGCATCCCACAACCTCTCAGGTAAGGGTAACGGTTGATATAATCTTGCATTCTGCCTCTTTTCTTCTGAATGCTGACAAATTCTAGATATGTCCATGAATATTTTGATGTCTGCTCTCATTCCTGGCCAAAAATATGACTCATTTAACTTTGAGAACATCTTATCATGACCGAAATGTCCGACCAATCCTCCACTGTGTTTCTCCTTCAACAAATTCTCCCTCATTGAGCATTTTGGAATACAAAGTTGATTACCCTTAAACAGTAATCCTTCCTGGATCATGTATTATGTCCATTGAWTTCTATCCCTGAGAATTGGATTCTCAGCTGCTTCATATGCCTCCTTAAAATCTGGATCATCTGTGTACATTTCCTTGAGGTTATCAAAACCCAAAGTTTTGACTCTGAACTCCTGCAATAGAAAACACTTCCTGCTCAAAGAATCAACAACTTTTTTAGCAGCTCCATAAATATGCTTAATTACAAAAGTAAAGTTCTACATGTATTCAACCCATTTAACATGTTTTTTATTCAACTTCTCCTGTTGAGTCACAAATTGCACAACATGATTGTCTCTGTATAAGACAAACTCCTTAGGAATCAAATAGTGTCTCCATTTCTTCAATGCCTGAATAATAGCATAGAACTCCTTGTCACAGGTGGAGTATTTTATTTTGGCTTCGTTCATCTTCTCGCTAAAGTATGTTATCAGTCTATCCTCTTGGCTCAAGAATGCCCCTATTGCAAATCCACTTGCATCACATTTTACTTGAAATGTCTTTTTGAAATCAGGCAACACCAAAATTGGTTGTTCCGTGATTTTCCTTTTCAACAAATTGAATATTTTCTCAACTTCTTCTATCCAGTGAAAAGACTTGTGTCTCTTCTTCACTGTGTCCACCATCGGTGCACTAATTCCACTGAAATTACTAATGAACTTCCTATAGAAACTAGCCAATCCGTGAAAGCTTCGAACCTCAAATATACTCTTCGATGATGGCCACTTCTTAATCACCTCCACTTTATCTGGATCCATCTTCAACTTATCTACAGAAATAACAAACCCCAAATAAATGAGCTCAGTCTTCATGAATGAGGATTTCTTCATGTTTATCAACAACTTCTCTTGCTGTAGCCTCTGCATCACTATAGCCAAATGTTTCAGATGCTCTACCTCTGTTTTACTGAAAATCAGTATGTCATCAAGATACACAATGACAAATTTTCCGATGAAATCCTTTAGGACTTCATTCATCAATCTCATGAAAGTGCTTGGTGCGTTTGTTAAGCCAAACAGCATAACGAGGCATTCATACAACTCTTCATTAGTCTTGAAGGTTGTCTTCCATTCATCCCCTTCTCTCATACGAATTTGATGATATCCACTTTTCAAATCAATCTTTGAAAAGAGTTTTGCTCCACTCATGAAATCCATCAAATCATCCATCGTTGGCAATGGAAATCTGTATCCGATGGTAATCTTGTTGATCACTCTTGAGTTTGTACACATCCTCCAACCTGCTTCTTTCTTTGGACTGAGTACTATTGGAACAACACATGGACTCGAGCTTTCTCTTACCAATCCTTTGTCCATCAAAACTTCGACTTGTCTCTTGACCTCTTCATTCTCTTGTGGGGTCAATCTATACACTACTTTGTTTGGTAAACTAGCTCATGGCATGAGATCAATGTGATGACTTTGATAATGTTTATGCCATTATTATAGTTCTTTGCATTTCAATAGATAAGAGCATCATAAGAACAATATCACTAAGAAATACACATTCACAAGAGACACAACATTTATCCTGGGAAACCCTCTAGGGGAAGAAAACCCAGCAAAAACTTCCTTATCATAAATAGCTTATACAATGTTCAAGAGATAACTCAAACCAATACAGATAGTCCTCTCCAAGAGATGTGCCACTCTTCTTCTCCTCTCTCCAACTGGTAATTGCATCTTACCTCATAAGATAATGAGCAAGTGAGTTGTGTTCAAATG
Organism: Picea mariana; assembly: GCA_032191745.1. NCBI lineage: Eukaryota > Viridiplantae > Streptophyta > Pinopsida > Pinales > Pinaceae > Picea > Picea mariana. The sequence continues at coordinate 11,531 of JASDQU011101802.1, forward strand.
AAGCGCTAGCCTCCTTTATTTATACAAGTTCTGGCATGTGTGAAGTGTCTCTTCATTGGCAGGGCCAACTTCTTCATCTGGGTGGGTAAACCCACCTTTATTATATTTCTGGGTCTTCTTATTAACTGCTGGGGCCGACTTCTTATTCTGCCTATTATAATTGTCTGTTGACCAATCCGCAAAAGGGGATTTGGTCCTATTACAATATCCGACATGATAAATCCACAATGGGGATTGATCCTATAAATAAAATATCAATAATAATAAGAATGCTCTTCACAGTTACATTATTTCAACACTCTCCCTTAACAATAAGGGTATTCTTCATCAGCATCAGGCGAGAGAGGTCTACATCATCATTGGCATCAGGAGGACAATATTGTCAATATCATCTTGAAACATTGGCTAGCGTATTTACAAGTCATCAGAAGTTTTCTTCATCAGCAACATCATCATTCTCGAAAGAATGCTATCATCATCTACATCAAATATGTATCAGTAAAAAATGAAACCTCATCACAGCACTAGGCTGGCAGTATTACACTGGCTCAATATCACAGCTGTTAAGTTGGTAGATCAATGTCAGTCACATCTTGCTTTACGTCTAAGAACTAGGTCAGAAGCAAGGAATATCATCATCTCACTTTACATCTAACAACTAGGTCAGAAGCGAGGAATCACAACGTCATTCTTTATGTCTAACAACGAGGTCAGAAGCATGACTCATCTTGCTTTACATCTAACAACGAGGTCAGAAGCAAGGAACACATCAACATCTCGATTTACGTCTAACAATGAGGTAAGAAGCGAGGAATCATCTTGCTTTATGTCTAACAACTAGGTCAGAAGCAAGGAATCAATGACATCATGCTTTACATCTAACAGTGAGGTTAGAAGCATGACTCATCTTGCTTTAAATCTAACAATGAGGTCAGAAGCGAGGAATCATCTTGCTTTACATATAACAACTAGGTTAGAAGCAAGGAATCAATGGTGTCATGCTTTACGTCTAATAGTGAGGTCAAAAGCATGACTCATCTTGCTTTAGGTCTAACAACGAGGTCAAAAGCAAGGATCACACAGCATCATGCTTTACATCTAACAGTAAGGTCTGAAGCATGACTCATCTTTCTTTATGTCTAACAGCGATGTCAGAAGAAAGGAACACACAGCATCATGCTTTACGTCTAACAGTGAGGTTAGAAGCATGACTCATCTTGCTTTACGTCTAACAGTGAGGTCAAAAGAAAGGATCACACAACATCATGCTTTATGTCTAACAGCGAGGTCAAAAGAATGACTCATCTTGCTTTACATCTAACANACGTCTAATAGTGAGGTCAAAAGCATGACTCATCTTGCTTTAGGTCTAACAACGAGGTCAAAAGCAAGGATCACACAGCGTCATGCTTTACATCTAACAGTAAGGTCTGAAGCATGACTCATCTTTCTTTATGTCTAACAGCGAGGTCAGAAGCAAGGAACACACAGCATCATGCTTTACGTCTAACAGTGAGGTTAGAAGCATGACTCATCTTGCTTTACGTCTAACAGTGAGGTCAAAAGAAAGGATCACACAACATCATGCTTTATGTCTAACAGCGAGGTCAAAAGAATGACTCATCTTGCTTTACATCTAACAACTAGGTTAGAAGAAAGGAACACATAGTGCCATGCTTTACATCTAACAGTGAGGTCAGAAGCATGACTCATCTTTCTTTACGTCTAACACTGAAGTCAGAAGCAAGGAAAATATATATACTCCTCGATACTTCCATCAGCAGCATGTTTTATTTTGAAGAGCCATCTGTAGGATACCCCATCTTTATTCTTTCAGTCTAGGAACTATTTCCCATACTTCGTTCTTCATTATGGATTGGTATTCCTCTGTCATGGCATCTGCCCATTCTTTTCTCTGAATGTCTTCTTCAAAGCAGGTAGGCTCCTCATCTAGGAGATCACACATCAAAGCCATGTAACTGGAGAATGGCTTTGGTCTTTTCACCTGTCTCGTAGTTCCTCGGGGATCACCGTACTTCTCTCCATATTGAATAATCTCTCTAGCCCAATATGGATTTATTTTATGGAGGATCGTCATCTGAGGAGGTTCTTTCACTTCTACTATGTCATGATCTTCCAAAAGTTCCTCATTAGGTTCTGCATCTCTTGGGAACCTCCCTCATAGTAGTATTGGGGATTACGGGTTCGTCTTCACATACCTCCTCAAGCTGGCATATTTTAGATTTCTTGAGCACTGCATCTTCATCAAAGGTCACATCCCTGCTGATCTCAATGTAATGTTGACCTGATATATAGATTCTGAAGGCCTTGGAGACCTCATGGAATCCCACAAATATTCCCTTCTTTCCTGAAGGGTCCAGCTTGTGTCTCTTTTCTTTAGGTATATGAATAAACACTGAACGACCAAATATTTTGAGATGGCTTACCTTTGGCTTCTTTCCAATGAACATTTCTTCTGGGGTCTTGAACCTAAGTGCACTATGGGATAATCAGTTCTGCACATAAACAACTACCATTGCTGCTTCTACCCATAAGCACATAGGAAGATCTTGGTCGTGAATCATGGTCTTTACAACTTCCATAATTGTTCTGTTCTTCCTTTCAGCTACACCATTTTGTTGGGGATCTTGATCCTAACATCTTTGCATAAGTTCATGAACTCTTTTGAGGTATATTCTCCTCCATTATCTGACCTGAGTATCTTAATCTTCCTTACAAAAGGGTTCTCTTATCAAGGATTTGAATTCTTTGATCTTGCTTAACACTTCAAATATATCTAGGTCTTTTATGAGAATAATCATTAATGAACGATAGATAGTATACATACCCATTAATGGAGGATGATGGCATTGGGCCACACACATCTGAATGAATGAGCTCCAATACTCCTTCTGCTTTTCTATCCCTTTTTGGAAAAGGGTTCTTGATATTTTTCCCTTGCACACATCCATTGCATATGCCTTCATGATCAACCTTGAGTTCTAGTAAACTTGTGACATCTTTGCATATGTATGGTAGTGCCTTGTAGTTGATGTGAGATAATCTTCTAGAGTTCACATGGATTCTTCAATAGCATGGGTCATGGTAGCTTCTGAGTGACCCACCTTCTTCTTTTCCACTGATGATTGATTCATTTATGATCTCTCCTTTAGCATGTTTCTTTCTACAACCTTCGCTATAGCTTTCTCATGTGAACTGGAGCAAGGTCAACAAAACAACAAGCAAGAATAATATCCTTCTGATAATATAAAGCAATAGCACGAACAATCATCACAGTAGCTCCTTTAGAGCTATCACTCATAATTTATCTAAAGGAAACATTAAAGGTAAGGAATACAATATGAAATGAGGTCAACACTCTTATAGTGTTGTGACCAAGAATTATTCCATGGAAACCTGGAACTAACACACAATGTTTATCCTAGAGGAGGTGTTAGTTGTATCAGGCAAAACATACACATCTATATGATCACATGCTATCAAGTATAATACTATATGACGACTGCTATCTCAACTATAGTCATTAACTTGCCATGTGTACCTTTGAATCTTATCAACTTGATTTAATCAAACCTGGAGCCTTGTCTTCAAGAATGAGTAATTGCTTTTCTTCCAAGTCTCCTTCACTCAAGATGACGAGTTCTTTCTTCAACCTGTCTGTTGTACTAAGATAATACACTATCTTGACAGAAGGTTGGGTTAGAGGATAACCTTCTATGATCAACTTTTAATCCTTCTAATAATTTGATCATAGCTTCAACATGCAACACTGATTAAGATAATGTCATGACAAATAAATGCATATCAGAATAATTGCACCTGGGTTGCATCATTCCTCTGAATGTGTTGGATCTTGATATTCTCTTGGATATATGGAAAGAGATCCCTTCTCTTGCAAATACTCTTTAGGTTTTAACCATTAAACATATGTAATTACATACCTCTGATAGCATTTGCAGGTAGTGGCTCCTTCTAGTAGCAGCGATAATCATTGCCAACTCTTGAGATAACTTCAAGGGTGATTGCAATTGGTTATATGGCTGCAACTACAACTACAACTTAGGGTTTTATGAGGAAACCCTAATTTTTCAAACTTCGAGTTTTGAAAATATGATCCAGGGGATAGATGCACTGAGTTGAGGCGAGTTAGCTGGTGCAGTCGGAATTTTGAAAATCCAACTTTTACCCCCTCAAACTTGATTTGTGGATTTCTGGACTGGTGCTTCTAGTTTTCTGGTACTTTTGGTGCTCTGGTACTTCTGGTACTTCTGGTACTCTGGTTTTTTGGTACTTTGTGAAACTAGGGTTTCACTTTCCAGGAGATCTAGCCACTAAAAAGGTGCGCTCTAAGTGCCAAAATGATCCTTGGGGGAGGGCACAACTTTCTAGGTGGTTTTAGGGATGAAAAGATTCACTTTTGCAAAACCCTAATTTTTGGGTACGGTAACAGTGACATTTTTCCTCTTGCAAATTGTGTTTCCTCTAGGTTGGCTCTGATACCATGTTAATTTTTATGCCATTATTATAGTTCTTTGCATTTCAATAGATAAGAGCATCATAAGAACAAGATCACTGAGAAATACACATTCACAAGAGACAGCATTTATCCTGGGAAACCCTCTAGGGGAAGAAAACCCAACAAAAACTTCCTTATCAGAAATAGCTTATACAATGTTCAAGAGATAACTCAAACCAATACAGATAGTCCTCTCCAAGAGATGCGCCACTCTTCTTCTCCTCTCTCCAACTGGTAATTGCAACTTGCCTCATAAGATAATGAGCAAGTGAGTTGTGTTCAAATGAGGCACTAGCCTCCTTTATTTATACAAGTTCTGGCATGTGTGAAGTGTCTCTTCACTCGCAGGTCCGACTTCTTCATCTGGGTGGGTAAATTGACCTTTATTATATTTCTGGGTCTTCTTATTAACTATTGGGGCCGAGTTCTTATTATGCCTATTATAATTGTCTGTTGACCAATCCACAAAAGGGGATTTGGTCCTATTACAATATCCGACATGATCAATCCACAATGGGGATTGATCCTATAAACAAAATATCAATAATAATAAGAATTCTCTTCACAGTTACATTATTTCAACAGACTTATACTTCTAATAGGTGGCAACGAATGAGGTAGTTCGTCCACTACTATGTCAACAAATTCTTCTAGTAGCTTCTGGATTTCCTCTGGCAAATCATCCACTCTTGTGATGGTCAAAAAAATTTTAGGTTTCCTGACCATAATGAATTGTGGATCTTCCTTCTTCTTAACCTCCTTAAGAAGTTCCTTCCTACTCATGAGAAGTACAATGTTGCTTACTTCAGGTTACACCTCTTTGTCTTTAATCGACAACAACATGTGAGTTCTCCCATTGTTCTCTAGGGTGTATGTGTTCTTTCTCCCATCATGAACCACATTTTTGTCATATTGCCATGGTCTACCCAGCAATAGATGACAAGCATCCATGGGAATGACATCACACAATATCTTATCATTATATCCTCCTATTTTGAATTCAACTAAACATTGTTTAGTGACATTTACGTGATGTCCTTTTTGTATCCATGAAACTCTGTATGGGATTGGATGTTCAATAGTCTCCAACTCTAGATTTTCTACCATCTCTGTAGAAACAAGATTGTTTGTGCTACCACTGTCTATGATGAATTTTCATACCCTATCTTTGGTCTTGCAAGTAGTCTGAAAAAGACTGTTCCTTTGCACTGGATTCTCCACCTCCTTTTATGGCGTTAAGAGAACCTTCCTCATCACTAGTGATCTTCCACCTTTAGCATCTTCTACCTCAACATTCCACCTTTGTGCTTCAGCAATGTGAGTCTCACCACCTTCTTTCTTCTTATATGGACATTCATAAGATTTGTGTCCATTATTTCCACATCTGAAGCATTTTATCACCCCACCTCTGCCTCTTCCTCTTCCTCTAGTGTGAGGAAAAGTGTTGTTATCAACATATTGTCCTCTTTGTTCAGTATATTGCCCTCTCTGTGAGCTTCCACCTCTCTCAGTTTGAGGTTGAGGTTTCTTCCACTCTACCTTAGGCTTCTGATTCCTATCTTGGACAATTGTTTTGCCTCTGGGATGACTTCTACCTTGGCCTCTTTGACTTCGCTTTCAGCTCAGCTTCTCTTCAGCTTTCAGAGCCATATGATAAGCATCTTCGACGGTCTGAATGATCATCATGCTCATCTCATCCTGAGTGTCATATCTCAGACCATTCATATACATGGAAACCTTTTCATCACCACTTTCGCGATGACCTGCTCTAATGTTTAGCTTGTAGAACTCTTCAGTGTACTCCTTCACTGACATCAGCTTCTGTCTCAAATTCTGCATCCTTTGAAACAGAGTAATTTGATAATCCTTGTGTATGAATTTTTCCTTCATCTTTGCGATCATTCTATCCCAACTCTTGATTTTCTGCTTGCCTTTGCAGCATCTATCAGCTTGAAGTTCATCCCACCACAATGCTACATGTCCTTTCAATATTGTGATAGTATGTTTGAATTTTTTGTCTTCCTCAACATCTTCATAGTCAAAATACATGTCTAGAGCTCTAATCCAGTTTAGAAGATCTTCAACATCCAGGTTTCCCTCATAGACTGGAATTTCCATTTTTGTTCTAGCACCCATCTTTGCAACAACTCTGAGTAGGCGTTCATTTGTAGCATCCTCTACTGCAACTTCTTCTTCTGCATGTTCGGCTTCATCTTCACTTTCAGAATCACTGAGATCTCCAGCACTGACTGCATGCCTCTGCGCTATTCCATGGCATCCATCCTAGCATGTAAGTTACGCATATCTCTTTCCCCTTGTGGATCAGGTAATTACCTACCCCTTCTTCTTGGAATTTCTCTTTCTTCTTCTGGGTTAGGTATTTGCCTGCCCCATCTTCTTGGAATTTCTCTTTCCTCTGGTGGATCAGGTGTTTGTCTGTCTCTTCTTCTCGGCAGCACGACTATAAAATTCCTTTTTTCCTTACTACAGAAAGAAAAGAAATATTTATGGGCTCTGATACCACTTGATGTGGCACACGACCGCAACCCCTCGGGGTCCCTGTGCCCAACCTCCCGGTATAAGGATCATTCAGTTTCTTTTATGAGCCGAAGCAGCTCCTTTTTGACTCCCTACCGGAATCTCCTTCCAATCGATCCACAGGTCCTTCAAAAACTCCTCCTGTGCAAACAACACTAGGCATGAGCTCCTTTCTCCCCAAGCAACCACAGTGCTATGACCAAGGCCTATTCCCAAAGGAACTTGTCACAACTTGCAATCTTGCGAGTTCGCGAATCAAAACTCTCAACTCCTCCTTTCCAAATTCACGATACCTGAAGTGCCAATATGGGTATGGCTCCTCCCCTTGTCAGTGCCCTCCACGTGTCACCACCGGATAGGCTTAACACTAACATCTCTCGCTACTCGTCACTTCACAAGTTTCAGTGTCGAGCTCCCATGCTCTCATTTCGCTAATCTCTGAGACGCGAGAAGTCAACAGAGTGTTGACTCCTTTCTCTAGGTTACTCGTGTTCACTTTTCAACCATGCAGGCCCACCTTTTGGTTATGCCACATGTCCCTCGTGCCAGTACTTTGCGACTTCTCTCCCCAAGCATTGCCTCTTTTGTATCCCGACACCTGAAGTGCCGAGATCCCAAACTCCTCGATACTCCTTATCGCAACTCGCGACTTCGGGGATTTTGGGACAAAAGTATCGACCTCCTATCCTCCAAAATGCTGAAATGATGAGTTCCAAATCGTTATTAATGCTAGCCCCACAACAGTCACGAATCTTGATGCAAGGTTTTCGGTCCTTCAACTCACGAATCCCTGAAGTGAGAATTCACGAGTGATCCAATGGTTGTTGTTGATTTGGATCCTACAGTCCAATTTCTCCTGAGCTTTCACTTGAAGAATACTTGCTGTAACTTCCCTGCTCCTCTGCAATATCAGACAGCTCTCGGGACTTCGCGAATTCTCCATGGAAAATTCCAATCGTCTGATTCCTCCTTGACAACTCCTACGAAATGAACAAGATATTCCTTCACGGAACTTGTCCACTTGCAAAACAACTTTGTTACACCTCCTTCCAACACTTCAAGGCACTAGTGCTCTTGATATTCTCTTCGAAAACTTCAAAGACCCTATCCCTCCTGAGCTTGATTGAAAAATCCTCAAGTACTCTGGGGATACCTTCTGCATGCACTCCTTGCGAAACTTCTTCAAATACTCCTAAGTATTTGAACTGGTTGACTCTGTGCAACTCCTTACGACAACAGTCTTTCAACCACTCTTCCTTAGATACAAGTTCTGAGGTCTTTATCAGCCTGCGCACACCTTCCATGGCTCCTGTGCACTTCTATGAGAATGAGAATAATTGTATATCTCCTAAGCTTTCAGATATTTAGACTCTAAACCCGTCAATGCACTCCTTACGGACACTCCATTGCACTCCTTGCAGGAACTCTTGCTCAGATAGAGAAACAATTGAAACTCATTCCTTACTCTCCCTCTCTCAGATTTCAGACATTTAACAAGAAATCACACATACACAACATCACAACAAATGTACAATAGAAAGAGTAAAACAACTATAAGAATGACATTGAGCATATGCACACATAAGGCATTATAATACCATGAGTTTGGAATCAAAGCTTCATATATTAAATTCAGAATTCTGTACATGGATTCTTCTATGCAACTCTCTACTACTTTTCTATGCTCTATGATATTCTTCCATCATTGTTACAATGATACAAGGGAGGGTGTTTATAGTCGTTTTCCCTCCAACTCCTAAAACTGTCTAATCTAGAAATTTAAATCTACCTACTTACATTAACTGCAAATAAATGCCTCTATCTACTATAGATGAGAGCGGATCACTCAAGATCTATTTACAATTTGAAAGTACACCCTTTCTTAACTATTTCACTTATGTTTGGTGTATCAAACTTCAAAACATTTCAAACAATTCATCATGTTCCAAAATGCATTTGTGTTTGTCCCACACTCGCTTGTTGTTGGCAATGCTCCTGCATCAACCCACTTCTAATTCATCCATTAAATTTACTATTTAAATAATTTATTTTGTATTCAATTTGAATTATTTTACACTCATCACTTCACTTTATTATTTACCTTCCAAAATATCTTAAACCACTTTGACTACTTTGACCTTTTGGGGCTTCTAGATGACTCATGAGGGTTCTCCAACTTCACATGGCCATAACTCTCTAACTGTGAGGAGTTATATGACATTCTACATACCACTAGAAATGGCATGAAATTTAATATCCATCTAGAATAGTCTTTCCTTAAAATATATCAGAACTCATACCATTATCCATCAAACAAACTTGGGTCCATTACCCAAACCTGGGTTCTCCAACTTCTCATGGCCATAAATATCTAACCACGAGGAGTTCTGTGACGTTCCACATACCAGAATAAATGGAATGGCATGTAATATCCATATAGAATAATATTACCTTCAAATATAGTAAAACTCATACCATTATACATGAAACAACCTTGGGTCCATTACACAAACCTTTGTGCTACCGAAATTCACTACTAGACTTTCTCCAAGGGTTGGCATCAATCAATAAGGGTTGAAATCAATATAAAATATCACTCTCCAATGGTTGACATTAATGAAAACCACATTAAATACCAACCATCCATCAACCTAAGTCAATTTTCGAACAGTCTTTTGGACTATTCTTTGTTACTATACTTTGTAGCAAAATTTCATTAATTTCTAACTGGTCTTCATGTTGTTTTTTAGCTTTTCGTTATCTGCTTTAAATCCTCGTAATTCCATGATGAGGTTTCACATCGTTTCCAAGACTTGAGTGGTTTAACTCCCTTCACTGTTATGTTATGAGTCTCTAGGAAGTTCTTGGTTTGGATTCTCTTCAGGTCTGCCTCCTTCATTCTGTGTTGGCACTTTCACAATAGACCAATTATTTTTCTATTTGTAACACTAAATGTGTTTGTTAGATTTTCTTTCAAGGAAAAAAAATAAAATTATGGTGCTTCCAAAAGGTCCAAGCATTGTAACCTACAATTCTGATAGCATATGTACTGTACCCCAAATTTCACAAATTAAAAAAAAAAAATTAAATGGGAAAAGACTAAAGTCTATTATGCACAACAATTGTTCATGAAACAAGAATAATTATATCTTAATCCAATAATTATATACATGGAAAGTGTATCATTATCATTACTCATTCTAAAATGGTTGTATGAGATCTTAATACCAACACATCATTTTCTATTAAGCGTCACTATTAGAATTAGAATTGTAATGTTGATGTGTTAGTGGCTAGGCTTGTCAAGGTCCATAGCCTAGGCATAATTTGTGCGACCCATTTATATAAGTATTACACTATGTTTATAAAACATTTAACGATTCACTCAAGTCTTAATACTAGCATACATGGGAAACAAACCTAGGGGTCATAACCCAGTAAGAACAGAACCCATGCGCTAGGGTTTTAAAGTTCTATAATACTAACCCATGTTATGCAAACTTACAAAAATCGCAAAGATATAGTTGTGACCCTGTTAATACACCATCGGTCCGCATTACACATAAATTCATGGCCTTTATGCAATTCGAGAAGCATTAAAGAAGGTAGTTACATGTATAGTTGAACCTATCCTTAGGGGATTTAAGTTGGGTTGTATCCATTAATGGTGTTAGGCCACCTTTAATCTCCAGACCTGACGTTTGCAGGAAGGCTCCACTACATGCTTGCCACTTAGGATGGCTTCACATGCCAAGTGAGGGTGGCGTACCCTCCATTCTCCTCCTCTATCATGAGGCATGAGGTTGCATTATCCTTCACATTTATTCCTTACATTATGTTACTCTGTGTTTTTCTCCCGCAATGGTGGTGTTATGCGACTCTGTGGTAGCATGGTAGCCATGGGGCATTCGAAAGATTTTCCACAGGCGTAGTGGCCACTGTTTCGAGTTTACTCTCAGATATTTGTAGAATGATAGTAAAGGGCATTTAGCTAGTTCCTTTCATGGCGTGGTGACCATTGTTTCATGTTTTATTCTAGGTTCTATGTAGAAATATAGTAAAGGGACGTTTAGCCAATTCCTCCACAGGCGTGCTGGTCATTGTTTTCAAATTTTTCTCTCGGCGTGTGCACAGTAAGTTCACTTCCTCTGTGTGTCCTATTCCACATACTCATCATTTTGTTGGAAACATGTTATTTAGGTTTGAAAAAAAAAATTTCTTTGTATAATACTATTATCCCAATGGTTTGTTGTATAACATATTCTTTGTATTTCAGAAGCTCTTTGTACCAAGACTTTCTTTATGTTAACACTTTACTTATACAATGTATTACTATGTTGACATTGTACTTTAAGTTATGTTTCCCATACAATATATCCAATGTTGAAGAGTTCCTTTTATAATGTGTTCCTCATGTTGCATTTTCTATTATAATGAAATCTGTGTTGAAGGGTTCTCTGTACATGGGTTATCTCTTGATTTCTTTATCATCACATAATCCATGCTTGAGGTTCTAGGGTAAAATTTCCTTATGCATTTCACTTCAGTGCTAATCTTCCTTAAACGATTTCTCTTTGGGAGTAAATTCATCATCTCATTCGGGTTCTATGATTTTCTTTTTAATGGATACCGGTCTTCCAAAACTGTAACCCTTCGGGTTCCTCCCTCATTTTCTCATGGTCGAAAACCCTTGTCCTTTGTAAGAATTTCATTTGGTTTTGGGTCTGCGTAGAGGGTGTAACTCCCCATTTTATTTTCTGGTATCTTGCTATGTAAGGAAAGGAGAACTGTCAGTTTGATATCTATTGGGCAGACTTGGGTGAAGACTTGGTCGAAACATCCCATACCTCTGTTCTTTTGTTCGACCGAATCCTTCATTCTAATTGCGCTCTATATAAAAAGATAGTCTATATATAATTTAAGAGTTAAGGAACCCTTGTTCGTTGAAAATTAGTATTGATTCTCCTCATATAAAATTATTTGTGTCGGTTATAAAAAATTATCTCTGTCGAGAAATAGAATGCTCTGTCACTGCTAGAATCCCATGTCCATTCGACATTGCTCTATGTTGTTGTTTGTTTCATCAAATCTGTTGAGTGAAAGTAGATATCCTTTCTGGTTTAAAATTTATGATTTCCTCGATTCATTCATAGGCTAGGTTTGATATTGCAACGCATTGCTATATCTATTAAGATTGAGGCCAGACTCACAAAGATTCCTGTTAATATGCACTGCATAATTTAATATTTAGATTTCACTCAGAATCACATCTTTCTCTAGTTTATTGTTAAGTTCATACATGTTGTAACATCATTTATTTTTGTTAAAATCTCATTGTGTATTAATCAAGTCGATCTATGTTTATGTTAACAACTTCGCTACAAAACTCTTTGGCTCTTCGCATGGGTTTTCTCTTGTAAACTTCCTTTGAAGTAATACTTGTGGAAACAATAAATTGATTCTCTTGTATGTACTCTGTGTTATAATTTCTCTCTGTAATTCTATAAGCTTACATGATATTAAGTTACAAAACTTTAATTTAGAGTTTTTGCTTATTATTTTTATTTTCACAGTTACAATAATATCTCATATATGTCAACTGATGATGGGTCCCATTTTATTGCGGGGGAACCCATCAGAATAATAATGCACCCCCTCCTCTTCTTGGGTCTGGGATTGATGGCTTCTCAAGGAAGGATTCTCCATTATGACATCAAAATCCAGGTTAAGTATATTCGATTCTTTATTTTATGCATCTTTAATAATTTCGTACATTAGTAAGTTACTAATTCTTTTGTATGTTTGTTACAGGTTCAAAGAATAGCCAAGTCACTTGGAGACGTGCATGGTCTACCCACAAAAGGTATTCAGGTTCCATCTTCTTCCACCAGTCCTTGCGAGTATTCATGGACAGTTTTATGTAGTCCTTTAAATTTCTGTTTCCGCTAGATAGGCACCTATGTTGTTTAAGGAACTCAAACTGTAACATTTTGATCCTTGATATATTGATGGTAATAAATATGTGTATCAATTTGTTTTGTCAAATGACCTGTACTCTACTATATCAGGTGACTTTCTTTGATAATTGAAAAAACATGTAATGGGATTGTTATTATTTTGTTCAACATCACAACAGAAATTATCAGATAATTTTGTTTACTCTTATACACACACACACACACACACACACACATATGAACTAAATTGTTAATAACATACTACTACAACTATTTTACACAATGGTAGCCCATGTCAACTAATATAGCTATACAGTTCTTTTCAAACAAATTTTTTTTCTAAGTATAATAACATAAGATATGGCATCAATTGTATAACATCAATAATAAAACATCATTAGCATAGCATCAACAATTTAAATACACAACTGAAATACATATTTGAAAAAGATGATGCTTGGAAACAAATGGAACAACCATGTTCCGCCCAACCATAGAAAAAAACAACCACAATCACTTGTCCTGATCACCCCCTATACTAACCATGAGTCCATAAGGGCGAACTAAATTATCCTCTTTAGCTATAGTCACCATCAACAGATTATAAAATGCTTTGCTTCACACTACAAGTGCTCATAAAAACAAAAAATTCTCAATGCCTCAACATATTAAGCAGTGTCCTACCTCCCACATATGTTGTATATATTATTGTGCCCAGGTATTTCCATTCCTTTCCCTCCTTGGGGAATCACATATTTACAAATCCCTGATTTTTAGGGGCAGCTAGTGGTCAAATTCAACTTCTTCCACTTGTAAAAATTAGCTTTGAGTTAAATCAAACATGTTCCACACTCCTGGAGTCATGGTCAACTATTTTTAACCTAGATGTTCCATTTGTCTTCCAACATTTAATTTATGGAAAGTTTGTCTCATACATGTGTCCAATAAAAGAGGACAATTGGGAAAGTGAAATATTTTCCCAACAATCATAAAATAATTAATTACATAATCCAAAATTCCAAATTTATCAAAAACAAAAATTTATTTCTAAATTCAACTTAGAATTTATTTTTCTAAAATTTGAGGATATTACATGATGAGTGATTTGAGAGAACAAAGCCATTGATACCACACAAATTTATTAGTTTCTAAATATAAAGAAGCAATTCGTACATTTTGTGTATGTGGCATATCATGTAGATCAAAGAATTGCTCCATTTGAAGTAACCATGCAATTGGATCTTTGCCATCAACTTATTCACATCAATCTTAGGAAAGTGGTTGGTCCTCATCATGAATTTCATGGGATACATTTTCACTTTCAGGTGTCCTCTCTATTAGGAATTTTTTCAATCCTTCCATGATCTCCCTTTATAAACCTTCAATCTTAGTATTTAGTTCCTCCAACTTAGCTTCAGTTGAATCCATCATCCCTTGTAGTTCATCTTTTTTTAGTATATTATTTTGTAAATCATTTATGTCTGTGTGCATTTATTCACCTTCATCAAGATTCCAAGTAGGACTGTCTGGAGACTTAATTGGTGTAGAAGTTCCCTTTTTTTTTGGCATGTTGGCCAAGTATCACTTTTAAACCTTGATTTCAAGGTGGTTCTTCTAAACGATATTTATTCTATTGTATCTCCAAAATTTCTGCCCTTCTAGGTTTGAATATTTTTTTTTGTACTTCTATGATATGTATTCTCTACAATGCCACATGTTTGATTAAAACTGGATGTGTCAAGTGGAAGCTATTGTAACTTCCCCATGCCTTGCTGATTTTTTTCCCTTTCAGGAGATCATTCTTGTAAAGAGTGCCAAGATAAAAATATCTAATATTTGATTCTGAAACTTATACCAGACATACTACAGTCTATCTAGTGTCTAATGCAACTAGTCTCACTTAATTTTTGTACTCATTGAAGAACATATCACTATTTTACCGGGAATACCTGTTTGAGACTAGTTAATATGACTAGTGAGATATCCTATATTGCACAGGGTGTATCTACAAAAGTAGGATGACCCATAAGATCAAATATTTATCACACATACATTGATAATCTTTGTGAATATCCTATGGATTTTAGGGTCTTAAATAAAACATAAAATATTTTATACATAAAATTCCACGATGACTAAATTCAGGATGATTATGTAACCCTATATTACATAGGATATATCTCCATAATTTTTTAAGGCCTCCAAATATTAAATTTGAACCCTAGGTACCTTGCGTCATATGCTAAATATTATCCAATGGGTTGTTGGTATTATAGTAGTTTTGGGAGGTATTTATCTCCACCTGTAAACCTGACAAGGATAGAATACTCCGGGAAGAAATAAGAAACCCTAATGAGTTGGCTAATAACCCTAGAAGACTTGTTAGCTCAAGAAGATAATTTATATTAGGTTATTAGCCTCCAAGAGAAGTCAGCCAGAAATAATAATATATAATGAACAGACAAATACCCAGAATGAGAATTTGGCCCAGGCAGTTAGCTACAATTAGTATAAATATAGGAGTCCAGTTCTCATTCTAGCAGGAAGTCTCAGAATTGGAGAGCAGCACTTGTTCACATTGCAGTTGCCTAATTTCTGCTCAGGTTTGGAGGAGAGTTGTCGTTGCAGCTGCTGCAGCTAGCAGTTATGCTTGGACTATCTCTTGGATAGGGTTTGGACTATTTGATCAGCTCTTGTTGGTGTGTTATTCTTGGGGAAAGGTGTGCTACCCTTTGTTTGGCTATATATCCTAGGGTTTTCTTCCTAAGTGATTCTTTGTCAAAGTTAAGGTGCTCGGAGGGTGGCTTTGGCCTATGGTTGGGTGACAATAGAGATATTGTCAATGGTAAACAAGAACATCCATTATATTCTAACAGGTTATGGGCCCAAACCTCCTTCATTCATTCTAACTGCTAGAAGGAAACATTTCGAGAAAGATATTAAGCTTGTTGAAGAATTGCCGCTAGGGTTTCCTAGCAGGAGCAGTCACAAATGCATTGTCGCTAGGGTTACTAGTAGGTGCAGTTGTAGAAACCCTAATCCTATCATTGAGGCACCTTAAGTGAAGGGATTGACCTAATCTCTAGACATATCAATGCACCCTAGCCTAGCACATTTCCTGGTACTCTCAGCAAGCCAAGATGTCAAGGTTGAGTTTGTGGTCAAATCTAGGGTTTGACCAAGTCAAAGAAACCATGACTTATTCTATGAAGTTAGAGAACAAGTTATATGGAGCCTCTAACTTTAGAGTGTGGAAGACAAGGATTGACCTCATCCTTGCCAAAAATAAAATGCTAGATATCGTAAAAGGAAAGATCGTGGAACCAGAGTTTGAAGAAGGAAAAGAGAAGGAACTGCAGAATGTTGTAGTTATGGAGAAGTTCAAAGACCGTGACATCAATGCCATGAGTATCATAAAAGACCACTTGTTACCATAAAATACCACTTGATACCCTACATCTCCCATCTTAACTGATCAAAGAAGATGTATGATGCCCTAACAAATCTCCTCTTGATCAGAAACATTGGACAATTTATGAGTCTGAAGAATGAGCTCCGTGACATGAGGATGAATGGTGATGATAACATAACATCATACTTTGTGAGTATCTACCAGTTAAGAGATCAAGTACAAGCTATTGAAGAGATCAATTCAGAGAAGGAATTGGTAAACATAGTACTCAATGGTCTTCCCAAGATGTGGGATGCATTTTCCGCAAGCATGAACATAAGGAAGGAGTATCCAACATTTGAAGAGCTTTGGACTTGTTGTGATCAAGAAGAATCAAGGATTAATGAAAAAGAGAAGCCCCAAAATAAGTACGATGATCAAGCCTTCACAACAAGATTCAATAATTTTCGGAAAAAAAGGAAGTTTGGTTCAAGGAGGAAGTCAAATCAAGAGAAAGACACTTCAAAAGTACAATGCTTCAACTGTAGAAATTATGGCCACTACAAGAATCATCGTCTTGAGATAAAGAAAAGGAAGGAGAAACACGAAGCATCAGTTGCCGAAGAAAAGGAATCTACAAAGAAGACTAAGAAGGAGAAAAGATACTTCTTCTTGTGAAGGTAACAATACTCTTCTTAGTTCCTGTACATATCTTGTTTGCATCGTCTCTGTACATATATTGTATATCTATCTCCTCGAGATAGTGTGTTCCAAGACGAACTATACCGATGGAAGAACAAAAAGATCATGATTGATATCATTAGATAATACATGAAAGAATGAAATACATCAAACAAATCATGTGTAAGCTATTGCAAAATAAGTTGAATCAATCATGAAGAGACCTAGAAGAAGCAAAGACAAAAATAAGTCAGCAATCAAGAGGAAATTGGAGAAAGACTTATGACATTTTGTAGAAGATAACAAGATGGAAGCATGGACTCGTCTAGACAGAGAAATCCAATTATATATTGTAGAAGACAATAAAGATGCAGACAGAAGTGTGGACTCTGTTAAACGGAGGGAAGCGATTATATGCACTCTTACATGATGCAAGGATTAGGAGGGAGCTAATCCTATGATCCATTGAAGATGATGAAGTATATATCCATGGTAGTAACCATGAAAGATAGTACATGTTCATTTCAATCTCAAAATAAGTCTTCTTCAAAGAGAAGCCTTAAAGTATCCCTGGTTGTCCATCTAGATCCGTGATCCTATGATAAAAAAAAGAATTGGAATCTTTAGGGCATGGAATCTATAAGAAACTCTATGGACCCAAAATCTAAAGAAAAACATGAGGAAGAACATGAAGATTCCAAGAAAGAAGAGAATCTTGAACAACCAGTCATTGTATCAAAAATCACCAGACTACCAGCCTAATATGAAAGCAATCAAGAAGAACTGAAAGTTGTGATGAAGAACAATATACAGAAGACTTATGAATGAAAGAATTGCAAGATCTAGACTTAGAGGTTCTCCTAGAGGGAGGGAGAAGACTCTGATGATTGCTCGTTCTGGTAAACCAAACATACCTCTACATGAGTCATTATATCATCCATAGGTTGGAGTGCTACATCTATATGAATGCAAAGACTGTTATCTAGAGCAATTAAACAAATATCATATGAAGCGAAACCTCAAGACCTTGAGGCATACAAGAAAGATACCCTTGTATACATATGGAAGAAGATAACTTGGTGAAGAACCTCCATTGCACAACAAAAGCATGGTACATATTCTCTATAACAGAGATATTGTATCAAGATGATTACTCAATAGATCAGATCTCATGATGACAGAAGAAGTGCCACATGGATATGTTCCAGTGTTTAAACAAAGATATACTTTATTTATCAAAGCTACATGAATCCTTCAAAGAAGACCAGTACTATAGAACGAAGTACATTTGAAGTCAAGCATTACATTATCTGTGATGAAGTTCAGAA
>JASDQU011101803.1:3125-17041 GCA_032191745.1 Picea mariana
GTCCAAAAGTCCTTTCGGACCTTTGCAATTCACTTTAATTAAATTTAATTATTAAAGCGAATAGACTTTTATTAATTGAGTGATTACTCTAATAAAATGTAAAGTATTTACATTAGTGAATTAGATGAATTTTGACTGCTGATCTGGACTTAATCTCAACTGTCAATCTCATTGAGTGATTAGGGTTATGGAAACTTAGTCATCAATGGTTATTTTAGATTCGGCCAAAACTCAATGTTATAAAAGGAAAGCAAAGTGAAAGGAGAAGCCACAGAACAAACAGTTAGTGACTCATAGTGTGTTAAGACATAGAGAGAGAAAAGAAGGAATTTTGCTCAGTTCGAAGAAGGAGAGAACAAGCTGTAGCAGCAAGTGGAAGAACAACCTAGCAATTAGAAATTTGTGGAGGCCGTACCATTAAGGAGGGAGGCAGAGGCCGTACAATTTCTGGGGCCGTACAACCAAGGGTAGGCCGTATAACAATGGATCTGATCGCAGGAGGGGTCATACTGTCCGCATGTAGCCATATAGGTTGTGGGCAGGGTTGTACAGGTCACAACAAGGTTGTACAGGTCGCGGGCAGGGCCTTACTGGTTGCAACATGGCTATCTATGCCGTGGGTAGGCTGTACAGGCTGCGGTTAGGTCATACAGGCCACAGGCAGCAGCTCAGCAGCAGATCTGGGCAGAAGGTTTCTTCAGTCGAGTTTTGGCAAGGCTAGAACAACCATGTTTTGTTGTAATTTTGTTTCTTTTCTTAGTAGGTGACTTTCCCAGTTAGGGAGCCCTTGTAAGCTTGGAGTAATTTAATGAAACATTGATCTTTAAAGGGCAAAAATTTCAGTGGCTGTGGAAATTGCTATATTTTGCTTTCGTTGTATTTTTTTCTCCCAATAGTTAAATTTCCAGTTAGTGCATTTTATTTTGTGTTCAGAAATATTATTTTTTTTTTGTAAGTTTTTCTTGAGAGCATAAGGAAATAAAGTGTCTAGGTGCTGGATTTGAGATTTTAACAGTTATGGCATCCAACATCAACAACAAACCCAACTAGCAATACAAAGGCCTAACAAGGTATCCCACCAAGATATGTATCCACACCAAAGGCTCCACACCAAGCTAGCATCAACACCAACAAGTCCTCCCTTGGATCTCCCTTGCATCCCACAACCTATCGAGGAGATTCACCAAGTATGCATCACACAAACTCCACTTGCATTCAAGTGCGACAAATCTTGCTTTAGGGTTTCAACTTTTATCCCACAAACTCTAGGTCTAGCTCACACCAAAACTTCAAGTTAAACCCCGACACTCCAAGTCTTTTCTAGGGTTTACTTCACATAAACCCCAAGTGTTGTGACAAAGGCTCTCTCCTTCCATTATATAAAAGTAGGTGAGGGAGACCAACAAGATAAAAGTGGACTAGGTCCATGACAACCTACTCTAAGTTACTAGACTTGGTCCACAAGTGGAGCACTCCTTTACCAAGAGAGTACGCATGTCACTAGGTCTCCCAAGTGGAGTGTTCTCCAAGCTAAGCTTCCTCATGTCAATTGCTCCTCATTGCAAGGCTGCATGCTCTCTGTTACACCTCATATTGTACGAGGTTCCACATTGTGATTTGTTGATGTTTGTAGCATCGGTTAGGTACTTCCATATTGATTTTGTGTCTTGTTATCGCACAGTTTGTAGCTAGGATAAAAGCTATGAGATAGAGGGCCAAACTAGCGTAACAGGAACCGGTCCTACCCAATGTCACCACAATGGGATGGTTCTTTCTCTTTAGGGAGGTTAGGCCCAGGGGAGATGTCCCTGGTGACCTGGGGTTTTGAAGAGGCAAAAGGCTAATAAGACCAAGATAAGGTTCCCCCCTTCACAAGTCACCACCCAAACAGATAGTCCGGCCAAAGGCCAATTTAATGTAATCCCCCAAAGAAAGTATACCTGCCCGGAACAAAGCAACAACAAACTGATATATGCAAGCTATTTCAATGGGTTAGTACTTCATAAGACTATCTGATAAATACATATAAGCAATTAGCAATAAATGTTGATGAAGTCAATGTTTATCAATATAGCAATGAAAATAATGTCCCTTCACCAATAAATACCGGAACGATATAGCATTCAATGTGACTAATCAACACTTTATTCAATTAATGCTTAAACCATCATTCAATTGCTCTTAAAACAAAATGTCGCCGCATTAGAGATGAGATAACCAATGATGACGTCAACAACTAGGGCTAGTGAGTTAGTTAAGATTTAGGTTTAGAAAGTCTTGAGAGTGTTGTAATCAAACTTCACTTCAACATTAGAGGACTTTAGATCAGTGCCTTAGGGTTTAATGGAGTCAAAAGTGAAGGACGCAAAGGTTGAAGGAGGAAGGCTAAGGACTGGAGGGAAGAGTTCTGAAGTGCTGCTATGGCAGGGCCTCAGAATCAAAACCCTAGGGGAGAGAGGCTCACTCCGGTGTTGCTATAGCAAGGCCTCGTGCTCTCTCCTCCTTCCCTAGGTCAACTTGGCAAAACGGCTAGCTCAAATGAAGCACAAAATCAAGACAAGAAGGCTTAATGAGGGAGAGTGTTGCTACAACAAGGCTCTTTCATCAAACCCCAAGAGAAAAACGGCCCTAAGTGTAGATAACCTAGGCCTGGGATGTCTTCTTCCTCTTGAATTCTAAATGGTACGACTAGCATGGGAGAGGAAGAAAAAGGAGTGTAGCTACAACTAGGCTCTCTTTTTCTTCTTCAATGGCTGAAAGTTTCTCTATCATGGAACATGAGACAAGGACCTACTTGTGTGCTTGTCACTTAGGGTTTTGATTCAGCAAAATTCATAAACATATGCAAGAAATTAAACTACAACCATTCATTCAAGAAGTTTTGCAGAAAAATACTTACAATTCATCAAGAAATAACCATGCAAACCCTAGTTGTAGCACCTTCCTTCAAGAGAAACACCATAGAATGCCAAAAAGTCTTCCTTCAACAAGTGCGCCTCACTTAAATCAGCCAAATACCCAAGATAGGGCGCAAATTTCAGACCTCCTTATGGAGTGAATGAGTGATGATGAAAAAATGAGAGTTAAAATCCCTCATTGATACAAAACCTTGACCTAATTTTACATTTAGGTCAGGTAAAAAGGCCGACAAGGCCATAATATTAAATCATACTGTTTTTACATTAAATTGTCAAATCTAAACTCTAATCAAGCAAAAAGGTAAGACGTCACCCCTTTATAGGGTGACGTTAGCCCCTATTAGGGCAAGTGCAGCCTCCTGAAGCAAGACGTTAGCCCTCATTGGGCTCCTCCAAGCTGCCACACGTGCCAACTGCCCCGTCCATCTGCCAATATGCTCATGATGACGTCATAAGCCTTCTGGTGACGTCCTAGCCCATCTAGAGCCAACGTCCCACTGAAAATGGGTCAATCCCCCTAGGTCAAGTTGTGCCGGGGTGCCTCTGGTGGAACGTCCTCTTTTTTTCCGGTGCAAAGCCTCTGATCAACCTCTGTCCTGTCTTTGCCCCCTGATGGGGTCTCAACATCCATCTGGTGGGCTCTTCAGCCCAATGGAGGTCCGAACTGATCATCTCCCCATGTGTACCGGTCCAAATGGTACCTGTCCGTCGGGTATGGTCCTGCACATCAAAGGCTACGCCCTCCATGGGCTCATCAGTCACAGGGATCATAGCAATGTCAATCACATCTCATCATCAATATTATTAAACATATGCACAAAATCCCTAATACATCAATCAACAACTCAAAGACGTTACACAAGCCTGCAATACAAGTCTAAAGAAAGAGACGAGGTGTCCTATTGGGCTAGTGTCCACAGGAAAAGGAAAGTTCCCAAAAAGACCTCATCCAAGCCATGTAAGTGGGTGATGTGGTCAGGGGATGTCCAAGCATGTGGGTGCAGTGAAGGCTAAGGATGCAAAGTGTTACCTGTGGGTGCCTTTGTAGAAGGCGAGCTGTCTTTGTCACGGATGCATTTTTTCCAAGCCCATTCTTGCATTTATTCTTTTTATTCTTCTATTCTTTTTTGCTTTTTTATTCAAGAACTAGTTAGGGGACACTGCCTTGGCATGGTGACCAGAGCTGACAGTGTTACCCACAAGTACTTTCACAGCGATGAGAAGGCTGGCTCGTGATGAGACCCCCTTTCCCTTGGCCATGCAACCAAGAGTCACTGCCCTGGCTTGGCAACCAGTTGGTGGAAATGTCATACTGCTAGGTACCCATGGTCCTAATAGGCTGGCTCGTGATGAGACCCCCTATCCTCTGACTAGGTCTTGTTTTATTGTTTTTCCGGGTCCCTCTTGTTTCTTGCTGAGAAGCTTTTTATTGCTTTCTCGGGGATCCCTGGGCAAAGCATCTCGAGGTTTTATTCTTAGGCTTTTATCTTTTACCAACTTGCTTTTACCTTCTGGGCCTTTAGCCCCTTCTTCCCATGAGGTAAGGTGCAGTCCTGAAAATAGGTCAACCCAATACCCGGACAAGGGGAAAGGGATAAGTGAGCGGGAAGTAAGATGAAAAAGTTGTGCTATGATGGGAGCGGACGATGGCTTTTCAGAAATCCCCCCAGTGGCAAACCAAAACCTACAGATACAGGCTTGCTAGGGCACCTTGTCAATCCCCCCAAACATGGTCAAGTGGGCAAATGTAAGATCCAAGCAGTCATTAGAAATAAAAGGAATCAGATGCATATATTCAAAGGTTTTAATGATCAAATGTGACACATACCATGATACCTTGACTCATTACCTCATGAAGCAAGAACCTCTTTTGATACAGGACCAAACCGATGGCGATGGATGCTGCTGCTGCTGACAAGATAAAGATGATGGAAGAAGAAAAGGTCAGCCCTCCAGGGCCATGCTCATGTCAATCCTGCTCTCGGTACTCCATGTCTAGGACATGTAGGCCTCGAGACATGGTCTCCTAGTTATCCTTGAAAAGTGGGGATAACATGTCTAACATGTGGAATTCGTTCTTAATGCCTCTCAGGACTTAGGAGATTCACTTTAATAAAGTGATTATTAAAGTGAATGTACTTTTGTAATTAATGTGAGTTCAATTTAATTAAATGCCTATGTATTTAGCATTAGTGAGTTAAATTAAATCCTAGCCCTTTGTTTTTGTAAACTTAAAATTGCAACATTTTTGTAACTATCATCTAAAAAATCGATATTATTGCAAATAAAATCGTCCTCCTTGTCCTTGCTCCATCCTTAGCCTCCCCTTAATTTCAAAAAAAAAAAAACCTAAAAAATTGAAAGTACGAAAAAAATAATAATAAAAAATAAATGTAAAAATAAAAACCCAAATAAAAATGAATTTAATTTTTAAAACTACAAAAAACAAATTATACATACATATTAATACTTAAAAATATACATTTAAATCAACTTAGAAAAAAATTAAAAATTAAACATACTTATATATATATATATAACAAACATTAAAACATAAAAACATAATAAAGTTAAATAAAAAACATATAAAAACAAAACCACAAAAACATTAAAAATATAATAATAAAATTAAGTAAAACCCCAAAAACATTAAAATATAACAATAAACATAATAATAAAGTTAAATAAAAAACATATAAAAACAAAACCACAAAAACATTAAAAATATAATAATAAAATTAAGTAAAACCCCAAAAACATTAAAATATAACAATAAAATTAAGTAAAACCCAAAAAACATCAAAAATATAATAATAAAATTAAGTAAAAGCATATAAAAACGAAAAAAAAGTTTTAAAAATATGCAATACTAAAAATTAAACATACTTTTATATATATAAAACAAACATTAAAACATAAAAAAGATAATAATAAAGTTAAATTAAAAACATATAAAACAAAACCACAAAAACATTGAATATATAATAATAAAATTAAGTAAAACCCCCCAAAAATTAAAAATATAATAATAAAATTAAGTAAAACCCCCAAAACATTAAAAATATAATGGTAAAATTAAGTAAAAGCATATAAAAACAAAAAGAAATAAATATTTTTTTTAAATATGTATGGAATAGACAGGTATATCGTGGGGGCGATTCTGAGAATTGCCCCACCACCATTCTACCTCCAACCCGCCGCTCAGATACCATATCTCCGCTGTGTAGAGGTCAATCTCCGATGTGTTTATTTGGTTGTGTTATATTGGTATTAGAGCCAAATAGTTTCACCTGGATAAGCCCCTATTTTCCATCTGTGGTTGCCATCGGTCTTTGGTTCACATGATTTTAAGACTATTGAGCAAAACACAGGTCGAAGTGTTCTGGCTTTAGGATCCAGTGCTATGGTCAAGTTCTGTATCATGTTGTTAAAATATCTCTTGATAAATAAAGATTATCTTGTTCTGAGTTCTCTGTGTGCTATGAGTTGAGCCTCATATTCAATGTGCCTAGTAAGTGAGATCTGGTAGTTAGACAGAAGACGTGAAGTTGGAATCTGTTGCTGAGCATGAGTCTCTGAGACGCTGGTGCAGTCGTTGAAGCCAAGAAGGCGTGGAGTGTTGTTGTGAAGTCTCTTTCTGCAAGTTTAATTTATTTTCCTTCTATTATTTTCTATCTTGCTTGATTACGTAACTTACAGTTGAAGTCAACAGTAAACATAATGGCATACTCAGGACCTGGATTGAGTCAGTCTTTTGACCTGTCTAAAGATGTCAAAAGAAAGAAGTAGTCTTGGATAAGAAATTTGTTAGGATCTAAAAGTTCTGATGCTCTATATAATGCCAGAGTATTAGCTCAAGAATTTGAACTGAATCCCAACTGGTCTCTTCCTGAGATCAGTCCCGAAAAGATTTATGATTTTTCTATGTTCATATTTTGGGTCTCTACATTAATTAGATACGTCTCTTCAAATGTTCCTATTGCTTTAACATAACCTGTTTATCAGATCTCTCTCCTACAAAGGGAAGATATTGAACAATGCTGTAAATCTCGTCTCGGGGAAAGTATCGACGAGGGTCCGGAATGTAACTTCTCAGCGACATTGGTGGAAAATATCGGAATATCTTGGAAAATGTCGCAAGACCTCAAAAAAAACAAAAATACTCATTTTTTTTTCAAATTTTTAAACATCTAAAGCAACAACATCAAATAGACACATTGCTACATAAATATGAAAATACAACTAATAAATAAGATGCATAAGATGTCAAGTGGTCACATATCGTTACTAAACTGAAAATTTTGAAACATGTTCCTGACAGGATGATACAAAATCACATCAAATGATCAAAATAAATGTATCTCATGAGATGAATCATCACGAGGCATCTAGATACTAAATAGTACATAATAAAATGAAAATGATAGATCAAAAGAATCCAAATCATCGTCGATTCCCTCTAACCCTTTTACAGGTAAAGGGCACCACTCTTCCTCTGGAAGCAGTAGGTGGTCGTGGAGGTACTCAGGATGAGCTTGGAGTGGAAGCTCCAGATGCTCCAATTGAGGTGGAAGGTGATGGGGACGAGGTCCCACCGGACCCAAGTCCAACTGCAGGTCTCACTCTCCGTGGAGGTGGTGGCGGCATTGGCTGCACCGGAAGATCAATCTTCTCCTCAATCTCTGTATCCACTAGAAGTGGAACTGTTAGAATTTTATGCTTGTTCAATTTTATTTACTTTCTCTACCATTTCATATTAGCAAAAGCATAACTGAAGCATAAACCATATCTAATAACTGCAGTAAATAACTAGGATCACAAGAAGAAAACCATGCACAAGATACACAAGAATTTATCCTGGGAAACCCTTCTGCACAAAGGAAGAAAACCCAACAACCTTTCACTAGAATATATATATTTGTCCAAGAGAAGATACAAAAGCATAAGAAGAATAGCGCTGCAACTCCAAAAGATAGCGCACTAGTCCAATATAGTGAAATACACAAGAGAGAAAGATATGCAAGTGGTGTGTTAAAAATGAGAGATAACTCTCCTATATATACATGTCCAAAGTGTGAACTGTCACGTCCAAGTGGTATCTCTTGGCAGGGGTCGACTTGAACCTTTTGTCTTCTGTGTCAGGCTTGGGGCCTTCTCCTTCTCTTGATGTCACAGTGAAAGGTGTTAAAATAATAGGTGTGCTCGTTTCACCATAGACAATATCTCAATATTGTCACCCAACCATGGGCACAAAGGCCACCCCCGAGCACCTTAACCTTGACAGACAGAATAATTCTGGAAGCAATCACTAGAACCAATAGCCAAACAAGGTAGTGTACCTCTCTCCAAAGCTAGTGTACAAGCAGAAAGTCCAAACCATAACCAAAGACCAAGTCACCACTGCAGCAACTGCAACTCTCCACCAGTCATGCACACCACTATGAGTGAGAGTGAGTGAGTGCAATTGAGCTCAAGCACCCTCTATTTATAGTCCTCCAAGTGACCTAACTGGGCCGACTTCTTCTTCTGGAGGCTAATAATTTAATATAAATTATTCTCTTGAACCGACTTGTCTTCTAGGGTTATTACTCAATTATTTAGGGTTTCTCTTGCTTTCCGGAATATTCTAGTCTCGTCAAAGGTTACATGTAGAGGCTAATACCTCCCGCAACTACCGTAACATCAACACTCCCTCCTAGCTAGGGAGGTATTAAAGGCAATGGTCTTGAGCACAAATAGACCATTCAACCGATAGCATCACCATTGCCACACAGGCTATCTCATGATCACATATATCAAATCACGAGCACCAACATCACTATCCATCTAGATAGTCTCCATGACAATCATAACAATGCCATCCAATAGAACACAACTGTGTCTATCCATAGTAGTATACAACTACTATCCAGTGGTACACAACCACTCCTAATAGCACACAACTACTAACCAGTGACATACAGTCTCTACCAGTGGATCACATCCACCACAATAACATACAACTACTATCTAGAGACATACAGTCTCCACAATAATCAAATCATATCATCTGATATCATCCTGCATCAACAATGTCATCTACTGCATCACCTCTAAGCCGTACTAGCATGATGCGCATGCATCATATCTAAGCTATACTGGCGTGATCCGAAGTGTCATCTACATCATCTCTACGCCGTACGAGCATGACATAACTAGCATGATGCAAGCATCATCTCTAAGCTGTATGCCACATCTAAGCTGTACTCACATGATGTAGATCAATGCCTTACTGTATCATCTCTAAGCTGTATGATCATCGCTAAACGTACTAGCATGACATATCTAGGATGATGCCAATGCATCATATCTAAGTTGTATGCCACCTCTAAGCTGTACTCGCACGATCATATTTAGCATGACACGAGCCCTCCTGCATCATCTCTAAGTTGTATGATCATCTCTAAGCCGTACTAGCATGACATATCTAGCATGATGCCAATGCATCATATCTAAGCTGTATGCCACCTCTAAGCTATACTCGCATGATCATATCTAGCATGATGCGGCTCACCAATATCATCTCTAAGTTGTACTAGCGTGAACATAACTAGCATGATGCAAGCATCATCTCTAAGCTGTACTAGCCCGATGCTCCTCAGGCCACTGTATCAACAACTCCAACCATCTGTATCATATCTGAGCTGTACTAGCATGATCATATCTAGCATGATGCAAGCATCATCTCTAAGCTGTATGACCATCTCTAAGCTGTACTAGCATGATACAAATCCGCAGCTCACTGACAGTTCATGATGCCACATATCAGTGCTCCCTCCCAACCGAGGAAGTCTTCTCCTCCCTTTCAACCAAGGGATCAATCTCCACGAGCCCCATCTTGTTCCTCAAGTATGCAAACTTTATCTTGGACAAAGGCTTCGTCGAAATATCTGCAGTCTACTCATCAATGGAGATATATTGGAGAACCACTTCTCCCCTTTGGACTTTATCACAGAGAAAATAATACTTGATTTCAATGTGCTTTGGCCTGTCATGGAACACTAGGTTCTTTGAGAGCTTCACATAGCTTTGGTTATCACAATATATCATGATCGAATCCAACACCTGATCAAACAGTCTAGAAACCAGCTTACAGAGCCACACTACTTCCATACAAGCATCACAAGTTGAGTGCAATAGACTTCTGTTTTATGCTAGACCACGAAATCATAGCAGAACCCAAACTGAAACACAGNATCATCTCTAAGCTGTACTAGCCCGATGCTCCTCAGGCCACTGTATCAACAACTCCAACCATCTGTATCATATCTGAGCTGTACTAGCATGATCATATCTAGCAT
This sequence comes from Picea mariana, assembly GCA_032191745.1. Lineage (NCBI taxonomy): Eukaryota > Viridiplantae > Streptophyta > Pinopsida > Pinales > Pinaceae > Picea > Picea mariana. The sequence goes on from JASDQU011101803.1 coordinate 13,384, forward strand.
GATGCAAGCATCATCTCTAAGCTGTATGACCATCTCTAAGCTGTACTAGCATGATACAAATCCGAGCTCACTGACAGTTCATGATGCCACATATCAGTGCTCCCTCCCAACCGAGGAAGTCTTCTCCTCCCTTTCAACCAAGGGATCAATCTCCACGAGCCCCATCTTGTTCCTCAAGTATGCAAACTTTATCTTGGACAAAGGCTTCGTCAAAATATCTGCAGTCTACTCATCAATGGAGATATATTGGAGAACCACTTCTCCCCTCTGGACTTTATCACAGAGAAAATAATACTTGATTTCAATGTGCTTTGGCCTGTCATGGAACACTAGGTTCTTTGAGAGCTTCACATAGCTTTGGTTATCACAATATATCATGATCGAATCCAACACTTGATCAAACAGTCTAGAAACCAGCTTACAGAGCCACACTACTTCCATACAAGCATCACAAGTTGAGTGCAATAGACTTCTGTTTTATGCTAGACCACGAAATCATAGCAGAACCCAAACTGAAACACAGCCCAGAAGTACTTTTTCTATCTTCTACACTCCCTGCCCAATTTGAATCGGTAAATCCATGCAGCTTTACTTCACTGTTTGAAGCATATCTCAAACCATACATTATCGTCCCACGAAGATATCTCAAGATATGCTTTGCAACCACCCAATGCTCTTGTCTAGGTTCCACCTGGAACTGGCTCAACATGTTCACAACAAAGCATATGTTCGGCCTAGTATTTACCAAATACGTCAAGGAGCCAATCAACCGTCGGTACAAGGACGAGTCTATTGGATCAAAATCAAAGTCTCTCAACTTCCTCAAATCTGTTACCATGGGAGTTGCCATGGATTTGCAATCCATCATCCCAAACTTCTAAAGGATCTTTACAACGTACTTCCCTTGTCCTAGGAAGACTTCACCATGCTTTTGCCACACTTCTAGTCCCAAGCAGTAGTGCATGAGACCAAGATCCTTCATATCAAATTCAGTGGATAGCTCCTTACACTGAACAATGAGAGGCTCTGCACCTATCGGGAACAGGTCATCAACATATAATAGTAGAATAACAAGTGCATTGTTCACAATCTTGTAATAGATATTTGGATCAGCATGACTCTTGGAAAATCCAAGTCTCGTCAAATAACTATCAATGCATGCATACCAAGCTCTTGGAGCTTGCTTGAGTCCATACAAGGCCTTCTTCAATCTGCATACATGGGTTTCTTTTGGGTGTACCTCAAATCCTTGAGGTTGCTCTATATATACTTGTTCCTCAATCACTCCATTGAGAAAAGCGGTCTTTACATCCATCTGATGTAAACTCCAACCCATGGAAGCTGCTAGAGATATTATGGCTCTTATAGATGTATATCTGGCAACCGGAGCAAACGTCTCATCATAATCTTCTCCCTCATGCTGGGAGAACCTTCTAGCCACAAATCTCGCGTTGTACTTATCAATACTTCCATCTACAACATGCTTTATCTTATATACCCACTTTGAAGTGACTATAGACTTCTCTTTAGGTCTCAACACAAATTCCCATACATCATTCTTCATGATGGATTGGTATTCTTCCATCATGGCCTCCTTCCATTCTTTCTTCTTAATTGCTTCCTCAAAGGTGGAAGGTTCTGCATTAACCAAACTTGTCATGAGTGCCGCATAACTACTGAACCTTTTGGGTTTCTTGCTTTGTCTGAAAGTACCAGTGGGAGCCTTATGCTTTTCTGATTCCTGCAAAGTAGTTTCAAGCCATGCTGGTCTTTTTCTTGTCTTAGGTATAATAGTTGGTTCCACAGATTCATGTGGTGTTTCTTGTTCTTCAATAGATTGTTCTGGAGAACATGTACTTTCTTCTTTGTTATCTTCATGTTCCTCTTCTTCATTGGATTCTATAGTTTCTTCTATAGACTTTTTAAATGCAATCCTTTCATCAAAAGTTACGTCTCTACTTATTTCAATCTTCTGTTGACCTGGAACATAGATTCTATACGCTTTTGATGATTCACTGTAACCAACGAGTATTCCTCTCTTTCCTCAGGGTTCCAACTTCTTTCTTTTTATCTTTGGGAACATGAATGTATACATGACATCCAAAGATTCTCAAGTGTTCAACGCTTGGCTTCTTTCCCAAGAAGGCTTCTTCAGGAGTCATGTTCTTCAATATTCTATGTGGACTTCTATTCTGAACATAAACAGATGTCATAGCTGCTTCTCCCCATAGGAACATAGATAAGTTCTGATCATTCATCATTGCCTTGACTGATTCTTCGATGGTTCTGTTCTTTCTTTCAACCACACCATTCTGTTGAGGATTGTGAGGGACAATGAGCTCCCTCCTAATCCCAACTTCTTTACAAAAGGCAACAAGATCCTTGGAGTTGTATTTTCCTCCATTATTGGATCTTATTGTCTTGATCTTCTTATCTGTTAGGTTTTCTACTTCAGCCTTGAATTCTTGGAGTTTGCGAAATACTTCTTCCTTAGTCTTTAACAGATACAACCATGTCTTTCTTGAGAAGTCATCTATGAACGTTACATAGTAAAGAGATCCTCCTAGAGACTTCACTGGCATAGGTCCACGTACATCTGAATGTATTAGGTCTAAGATCCCTTTGGATCTATTCTCACTGCTCGGGAAAGGTTTCTTAATGTTCTTCCCAAGTGCACATCCTCTGCACACACCTTCATGTACTGACTGTAATTTTGGTATGCCTACAACCATTTGTTTCAGGGATGGCAAGGCTTGATAGTGAAAGTGAGCATACCTTCTATGCTTTAACTCACTAGGGTTGATTTCGTCATGTATTAGGGCTTGAGTATTCTGACCTAGAAGTTTATATAATCTTCCTTCATGGGTTCCAATAACTCTAGCATTTTCTATCTTGGAGTCTTTAGACCATACAAGAACTTTTCCATCCACAAAAACTACTCTATCTCCTTTCTCTTCCAAACATGAAATAGATACTAGATTTTTTTTCAAACCAGGAACATATAAAACATTACTAAGATGGATAGAGTTACCTGATTCCATTTTGATAGTAGCTTGTCCAATTCCCTTGACTGCATAAGAGTTCTTGTCTCCAAGCTCTACTTTATGTGGTGTCTCCTTTTCCTTCATGCTTGAGAAATTCTTACGGTCAACTGTCATATGCCTTGAAGCTCCACTATCGATCAGCCACATGCCATCTTCAATGATTCCAGTAAGAGTTGAATAATAGAAGAAATCTGCTTCATCATGCTTTGTCTTCTTTGAGGGTTCTTCATCATTGGCAGTTGATGCGTGATGTCTCTCTTTTCTCTTCTTTGTTAGCTCAGGACAATTCCTCTTGTAGTGGCCATAGTCATGGCATTCAAAGCATTGTACCTTTTCCATATCTCTCTTGAATTTCTTTCTTGAATCAAATCTTTTCTTACCTCCATGTCTTTTAAACTTTGTTGCAAAGGCTTGAGCATCTTCTTCCTTTTGAGGTTTTCCCTTGGAGTTTAACCTTGTCTCTTCTTGTGCACAATAGGTCCAAAGTTTTTCTAACATTGGAAACTCCTTCCTTGTATTCATGCTTGCAGCAAATGCATCCCATGATCTAGAGAGACCATTGAGTGCTATGTTCACAACTTCCTTTTCTGGGATGGCTTCTTCAATAGCTTGTA
>JASDQU011101803.1:23644-54309 GCA_032191745.1 Picea mariana
GATGAATTAAGTTAGATTCTAGGAGTTAATTTTAATTTCTTAAGGTTAGAGGGGATTCTAATCCTAAGATGCTAAGGCAACCATGCAATATGCAAGGGTTAGCATGAGAAGCAAGTCCTTTCCCTAGGTCAACTAAGACTAGTGCCTAGAAATTGGGCAAGGGGTCAACTATGTTTCAAAGTGGTTAATTACAAAAGAATTACAAGTTACAGATTTACAATAAAGAATATCATGTACATTCATTTACAAACTTTACAAAGAGAATGATAGATTACAATTTATACAAAGAAAAACTAACAAAGTATTTGTTCAATGTGTGTGCAGGATATAGAAGGTTCAAAGCATCATTCACATCATCATTTACACTAGATCATCAACATATTACTTCATCAACAAGATTATCAAGATTAAGCACAATTACTATGAAGGAAAGAGGACAATCTACACTCTTTGCTATCAAACCCCCCAAAGTATTATTAGATGTGGCCAAGGGTTTAATAGTTAGGCTTTTCTTAAGGATTTTAAGTTTATTTGGCTTTTACCAAAGCCTCCTCCTCCTGTTGCCAAATAACTGTCGGGTGCTCAAGATAGTAAGGCAACGAGGCCCACCCTAGCTTCCACGGTCAGCGCTGACAGTAAGAGTACTTCCCGGAGAGGACACCCACCTGGAGCGCCACAGGACAGTCCCCTGCCACTACCCTCCGTTGTTTTCCTCAAACCCGTTTTAGATGGTGGAGATGGTGGTCTAAGGTACCCTAAAATAGTCTATTAAGTATACATGATAGTTAGGTAGACTTTTAGGTGATTACAAGAGTGTTTTGAGAGTTTTAAGGTACTTAAAAAGTGCAAAATAATGAGATGGCCGAAACTGAAAATGTCCAGAAATGTGTTGTCAAAGCTTAAACCATAAAGTGCATCAACACATAAGAAAGAAATGAGATACAAGGCTTAAAGAGATGGATAAATTTATATCACATGCACATCATATAAGTTGATTAGATACCATAGATCAAATGGCAAGAACAACTTGCCTTATGAGATGAAGAAGAAAATTTAATGTGTTTGCCAAGTTAAACCATTCAAGAAAATTCAAGCCCATGACGTGGCTACCAATAGATATTAAGCAATGGATAAAATAACCACTTATTTGTTAAACACCTTAAGAGATATTAAGCATGAAAGTAAAATGCGTGCTTAAGAGAGATTAAGAGCTTGAAATAAAACTAAGCAAGATCCCAATATAAGATTTTAAGTGTGTTGCCCAATGGGCTTAAGATTAGAGATTAGATCTAAAACACAAGCATTTGAGATATTAAACCATTTAGATCAATCACATCACATAAAAAAAAATGAAGCATTAACACTTATCTCTACCTCTTTGGGGGTTCCTCTCCCAAGTAGGTAGGTTATTAGTTATCTTGTCTTAGTTAGTTTGAGTGTTCTTAGATCTTGTTATTAGGGCAAACTTAGCAAGATATGAGCAAGAAAGAAAGTAAACCTAACAACAAACTAAACTACAAGCTAATCTACAAACAACCAAGCACTACCCACGTCAAGGTTGAGAAGGTGCCCACACCTTCTAAACCTTGCGGCCAAGCTAAAGAAAACTAAAAAAAACGAAAAAGAAGCTAGATCTAGCCTACGTCCTACCTACCCACAAGCTTGAAGAAGAGGGGAGGCTGTACCACTTCCCCTCTTACACTTCAAGCTTGAACAATCAAACAAATAAAAAGGAAAAGTGCCCTTCTAGGCTAAAGAAAAGACAAGAGGGGGTTAGAGATAGCTACCAAATCCCCCAAGGGGTCTTGGAGTGTTGTGTGTGTCTCTTTGGGGCAGCCAAAAGCCTCCTATCAGATCTGGTATACCTGTAAAAACAACAAGCTTTGCTTGCTACGATGGCTACACAACCAAACAATGTTAAGGAAACCCTTGCCCTTTTGGGACAAGAGCTTTCCACAAGACAAGATATAGATTTTAAAAGTATTTTGACCTATCTAAACCAATATATGTTAGCTGAAAATGAGATGGATGTATAGCAAAATAAGAGAAAGGTAATAGATCTAGATAGTTGGAGTGTGAAAAGCTTCAAGTGACCCTTCCCTTCTAGAAGGAGTTCCTAATGGAGCTTTGAAAGTGAACCTGCAATACTTTTCCAAACTCAAGCATACAAGCGACAAAACGTTGATGCAATAATAATAAACGACACTTCAATTTACATCACACATCAAGATTTATAGACTAATAAGCATAAGCATTACTAAGCCTACTTAGATAACACTTTACCTAAGATCTAGTGTTGCATTAAAAGAGAAAGAACATAAAAAAATATTACCTCCATTACATAAGAATGACAAGCATACGCATTACCCTTCTTGTTGTCCTCCAAAGCTTCCAAATATTATTACCAAAGAAGTGATCTTGGAGAGGAATACTCCAAAACCCTAGAGCAAGAATGAAGTGAAATGGAAATGACAAGAGAGAGAGAGAGTAAATTGTAAATCAAGTAGCATAACAATAGCTCAAGATATGGTGTGTTGGGAGTGAGAAATGAGATCTATTTATATTTGGAGAGGCAAACCTACCTCTCTTGGATCTAAGCCAAGTGTCCAATACCAAGCAAATGAGTAGATCTCAAGGTTGGGGCACACTATCTAGGGTTTGAAAGCTACATCTAGGGTGTAGAAAAATGTAGGAGGTGTTGGGATCAAGCAAAGAGGTGTGGGAGGCTTTGGAATTGATGCCAAGGAAGGTGAGAGGTCTCAAATAATTTAAAAAAAATCATTTGTGGAGTTTTTAGATGGAGGGGGGCGTCACTCCTCTTGGAGGGGGCAAAAAAAGGGTGAAAATGAAGGAATGGAGGGGAATTAATGAGAAAAAAGGAGTGGGATCACTCTAGGAGGTGATGTGGGGGTTAAAGGGAGTCATAACTCATGAGAGGGGGCCCCAAATAAGTCACAACAACCTCCACCAAGGAAAAACGTCAATCCCCCTAGGGGGGCGTGACTTTTGAGTGTAGAAGTTGGGAAAGGGGTTAGAAAAGGTTGGAAAAGGTTGGGAGGGTTATGTTATGCTTAGGGAGGCTCTCTCTAACATTTATTCCATCATTTAACATCCTTAAACTCATTATTACATTTTTTACATTTTGCCATGTTTGGACTTTAGCAATTAAAATTGTTGTTTTAGATTGACTGACACTCCAGGTGGACTAACCCATGGCTAAAGTTGTCCGACTGAGCTGAAACTTGGTCCATGGATGTAGGGGGTGCTGTTCCATTTCTTTTGAGCACAAATACCCCTATCAAAAATCCAAGGATCCAGTTTTTACAATTATTGCTCAAAAATAATTAATTAATTGAATAATTAAACCTCCAAACTTAGGGAAATTTAATTAAAAATTAATTAATTAAAAAAAACTAATCTAGATTGGACGAAATTCCGCTAAACTTTCTATGATGTCTTGCATGGTCATTTACAATGAATTCCCTATATAGTTACCAAAACATAAGCCCACTAGAACGCCGTTCACCACTTTGGAGGACATATGTAAAGTGTGAGGGAAAAATTTAAGGGAAATCATTAAGGCTGGAAGACCCAATGATAACCTGAGGATAAAAAACCCTCGGTGAAAGGAACTCTCCCAGTGCACTGATGCCAAGGTAACTGGCCTAGACATGACTCATGCAAACCTATTACATTATTAACCCACGCAGGGGTGCGGAAATTCCAATTACAAAAATAAGTGCTGGGCCAAACATAGCCCTGTAGAACCAAAGGTCTTCAACCATACTGCATCTGACGATACATCTCTTCATGGCACATGAGTTGACCACCGGTGCTAAATGGGCGGTCAACACAACCCAACGGTTGCTGGGCACCAACCCAGTACAACTTATCAGTCCATCGATAAGTGTCATACTCAACTCAGTCCATCAAGGAGTATCATCACAGGTCAACCCAACTTAGTCCATCGAGGAGTATGACCTGAAGAATGTCTCACGAAGCTGCAATCATCAACAGGAACATCCTCCTCCTCCTTCGCTGCCGCCTCCTCCCCCAAACCATCTGCATGCTCCTCCTCCTTCTCTAACCATTCGAGTGCCTCCTCCATCTCAGGCGCCTCAATCTCCACCCTGTTAGCACAAATTTCTACCCTCCAATTTGGGCTGATAATTGTGTTAGGACAGTGGTAAAAACTTAGCTAATTAAAGGAGTAGGGCCCCAATTGTCACTGACTAAACCCCTCTCCGTTTGAGCTAATGATTGCTAGCCTCTGGGGGGAGTCCCTAGGCACATTGAAGTGCCTTGCTGCCGTCTTTAAGTCTGATTTCTGCATGTAAAACCTACAAAACAACAAGTTGTTCGTCTTGCAAAGCGTGTAAAAACAGTCCAAAACAACGAGGAAAAGTAATATTCTATGCTTGGAGAGAACCTGCATGGTTAGCACAATGAAAATAGACTGGAAAAAGAAGAGAAAAACTGTTCAAAAGATTGAAGTAATCACAATAAACAATTCAGAAAATGACAAATTAGATCACAATTTTACCACAGTACAGCCAAGAAGAGAAGTTCGAAGACAAAACACACTTATTTATTGATCAAGCTTACAAGAGGGTTAATTGCACCACACTTGACAAGCTTACAACCGATACAATGCTTCCTTTGCTCAGAGAAAAGCCACCAGACTATAGAGAGAGAGAGAGAGAAGAATGAGAGAGACACTATGCTACCGCTGCAAGAATCGACCAAGAACCTCTGTCAAGCATCTAATATATAGGATAATGAGGGCGCATATCCCAAGGGAGAAGGAGAAGACGCATGAGTGGTTAAATTTGGAGTCTAAGTGCATGAAAAGTGTGAGTTGAATGAGTGTGTGTGAGGGTTTGCATGGAGTTAATGCGCATGAAGGGAGGAGAATTACACCCTAGAACTTAGGAGAGTGCCATGTGGATGAGGAGAAGTGAATATAACTCACATGCTAGAGTGGAATGGCTAAATAAAGCGCTCAAGTGAAGTAGCATTTAGTTTTAAGTGGCACATGCAAGGTCATGAGAGTGAGTTGTGAGGGTTTTAGTGCGCATGGAGAGAAGGAATGCGCCCTATAGGTTAGGAAAGCACACTAGGAGATGAAAATGAGTGAATGATGAAGTTAAGTGTGAGGAGAAGGGTTAGATAAGGTGCATGGATGCATGTAAATGGCTAATAATAGTTATATGAGTCCAAGTAACTGAGACATGCTAGGAAGTAAAATTAGTCACTCAACTCATGACTTCATGTTCAGTTGACTCAAGTATGGGCAAGTCATAGCCAAGTCAAATTCACCCTAAAATTTGGGGAATCTCCTAAATTTTAAGAATTTACGGTTTAAACTCAACTAGAGGCGAATTTTGGAATGCATGGTAAGTGGATAGGTGAGTAGAATATATGACTAAATTTATGCTCAGTTATGTGACCCCCCTTTCTCAATTAATTATTATTTATTACATGCTCAAATATTGGAAATATGCGCCCTCTGCTTAGGTGGATGCCACATTATTCTGTAGACCTGCCACATGTCGACCTTTGTGGGTGCCACTTGGCACTGCATGGATGATGACTCTACCTGCTAAATGTAGACATTTCTAAAAATAGAATCCAATTCCTAAATTTTAGGAACTGTCCACATCACCCATCATCACTGGGAGAACATCGCCACATGTCACTGTCTAAAAATAGACACAGCTAAAAATACACTGTTGTCTGAATGCCCTTGACTTTATACTCGTTGATCTCGTCTTTCCGCAAGGGATTCAAATATGTGATCAGAACTAACATGCGAGCCCTGGTGCTCAATCTGCTAAAAATAGTAAACTATGCCACATCATCCCGGAAAAGATCCAAAAGACTCTGGATGTCCTAAGGATCAATAACGCACGCCCAGACTCTGAATCTGGGGCCTAGAGCAAAGCCTACTAAAAATAGAAAGTTCTTGCATGTTGCTCGAAAAAGTTTTATCGGGCCTAGAATCATGCAAGGACTCATACTGTATGCTCATAACTGCTCCAAACTGTCAAGAGACACTCAAACCGTGTCTTCTAAAAAATAGCAACACTTGCTGTATGTATACATCTCTCTCAAATATGCATGGAAACTAAGTCAACTCTAACTCTGAACCAATCAACCATGTACCGATCATATACCTGCCTCTGATGGGAACCAACCTCTTGCTCAACACAAGTGCTAAACTTTGGGAGAATCTTAGAATGCCAGCCAAAATAATGCATGCTCGCTCTTAATCCTCAAGATTTTCAAGGGTGAAAATCTAGGGGTTAACACACCCTCCACTGACTAGTGGTGTCAATGCCATTAAATGAAATGGCCTCTATGTCAGGTTCTTTGTCAAGTTGCTTCACCCACAACCTTAGATTGTAGTATACATTTACCAAGTCATTAAGGCGTTGGGTACCTAAACTGTATGAACATTAAGGGCCATAGTTAGTGATGGTGAATTGTAGTAAATTAAAATTTAAAATAAAAAAATATAAACAATTTAAATTTTGATTGTTGCATTTTTGAACATTTCTAACCTGTTGCGCTTCTTGGGGTGTATCTTTTCAAAGACATTCCAATTGCGCTCACACCCTGAAGAACTACAAGTTTGACTAAGCACCCAAAAGACAAGTTTTTGCAGCTCTGGGAGCTTTTCACCAGAGTGTTTCCACCAGACATCTACAATGAATAAAATGAAAGGAAAACAACGAATTATATTGTTAGAATTGGAGTTAGAGAGGAAAGGGTTCGCTAGATTTGGAGGTGCACCAAATCTGGCAGGGGACCCACAAAGAGGGGCCCAATTTAATTTACCTTTTCTATGATTAGATGACTTAGGAAAAATTAATTTTTCCTCTAGTCACAAGGCAATCGATTTGAGTCCTCCATTCAGATCTAATCTCAGCCATTGAGATGTCTGGTGGGCCCAAGTTGATTTGCCAAGGGAGAAATAGGGTTTTTGGGCTCATTATGCACAAGTCGACTTGGTGAGGAAGCTTGGACAACAGAGAGGAGTAGGTTTCAACTACAGGGGTAGATTCAACAGCTCAGGAAGAGGCCGCACAACCTCCATTTCATCTAGCCAACCAACTCCACACTCAGCTAGCAAGTAACAACACTGTTTGGGCGCGATTTGGGCCTTACAGACTGTACGACGCACCCAACAACAAGGCAGTTTGATCTGGGCCATACAAGTCGTACAACGCACTCAACAGCCAGGTTGTGAGCAAATAGAGGAGGTGCGAGGGATGTGAGTTTGCTGAAGGCAAAGATTTTGCCTCAGGAACGTTTTTGTAACAACAAATGTAAAATTTCTGAAGATATCCTTTGCTGAAATAAAAAGAAATCGCCAAGCAGAAGACCGGTTTTCCTAGTTGGGTTTTTCTGGGGTCATTTGACAAAAAATCGATGAGTATTTTTGTATGAATTCTTTGTGTCTTTATGTGTTTATTTTCCACTGCATTAGAGTGTTAAGAAAAATCAAATGTTCAGATTTCTAAGTTAAAGTTCAGTTCTATACTTTATTTTTATTAATCTGCAGCGGTGTTCTGATTTTTTTATGAGATTTAACATGGTATTAGAGCTGACCTCTGATTGAAGACTGACATTCATTGTTACAGCCTTCAGGATCAGTTTTTCAGCCACAAAGAGTTTGACCCAACTGGTGTGCTAGGGCTTCTGGCAAGGTGAGCTAGGGATTGCGATTTTCAGACAACAAAATGGTCTACATGGGGCTGAGATTCGAAGATCGTCTTGATGGGGCCTCTAACTTCTGTTCTTGGAGAGAAAGAATAAGAGTTGTTTTTGAGGAGCAGGGAGTTTGGGAATTTGTGGACAATCCCGCAACCACTCCAGTATATCTTCAATAGTTGGCCATGTTATCACGCAATTTGTACTTGCCCCAAAGCCAAAGGCAAGTGGACGGTAAATTGGCGTAACAGGAGGTTGTCCTATCACTGTCACCTAAATAAGACACCTCTTTCTCTTTAGGGATGAAAGCCCAGGGAAGACGTCCTCGGTGACCTAGGGGTTTGAGAAGGCAAAGGTAAAGGTATCAAGAAAAGTTGTCCCCTCTCACAAGTCACATCGATCAGAAAGTCCCAAAGGTTTAACAATATGAAGCAAAGATATGCTTAAGTGTACCTGCCCAGAACAAGACAACACAAAAACACTATTTTGCAAGTAACAATTGATGTTAGTGCTTCGTAAAACCTTGGACTTTTCAATAAAAGCAATAAGTTGATATAAGATGAAGCAAACAGAAATTTATAACAGCAATGTATATATGATGATACATTCACAATTTATGCCTTAAACAAGCTTCAAAATGACCCAAAATGGTAACCTAACAATAACAATATGCTAGCACTTGTCATAAGCTAATAAGGCAATGTAAAAATCAACTTTAATAATTGCTTGTAGGAGCTTTTACTGCTGTAATATATGGCTGTAGCTTACTTTTGTAAAAACAACAAGTATGTTAGTAAATTAGTCTAATCTAGGGTTAGGAATAGTTAGTAAATAGCTTGAGGTAAAGGGTTTGGGGGTTGTTTTCATCAATCAATCAAGTACAATGTATAAACCAGTGTCTTTAGGGCTAATGGAGTCACTTTTTGCAGCAGCAATCTTGAAGGAAACAAATGATAATGTGTGAACTAGAGACTAGAGGGAGAATGGTTGAGGTGTTGGTAACCCAAGGCCTCAATCATCAAACCCTAGAAGGAAAACRGCTACAAGGAAGTAGGTAACCCTAGGCCCTAGTGGTTTTCCTTCTTCTTTAGCTCAAGCTTGGGATAAACAAAAGCTTGATGAAGCAAGGGTGTTAGAGTGCTACAATGGTAGGGCTCTAGCACATGCTTCAATGGATAGGTCTTCTAGCAAAATCTAGTAGGTGGATAGCTATTGAGACAAGGACAATAACATGTGCTTAATCTCCTAGGGTTTTACACTAGCAATTTCATAATCTTAGTAAATGCAAAGTAAAAGATACTATAACCATTCAAAGAAAGAAGAATTGCAGATTTTCACTTACATTCACCAAGAATATTCTAGCAATATGCCCTAGTTGAAGACTTTCCACCAACAAAATGCCAAAATACATCAAGACAAGCCTCCTCCAAGAGTTGCGCACCACTTAATTTCAGCCAATGAGCCTTAAAGAGGCCGAATTTCAGACCTCACTTGTGTGAGTGAAAGAATGATGATCAAATACAAGGGATTTATCCCTTATTTATACAATCCTAATCACCTTTAATTACAAAATTAGGTCAAAAAGGCCGACATGGCCAGTTACATCAAATATCCAGTTTTTTACATAAAATTGACAAATTAAACCCTAAAACCTGCAAAAGAGGTGACGTCATGCCCTTCTAGGGTGATGTTGGGCCTCCTAGGCGAGACGTTGGCCTCCAGGAGCAAAAGGTTAGGCCTTCCAAGGCCTCTGGATCATGCCACACGTGCCACTTGGCACACAACTGCCTCCATCGTGTCCATCCGATGCTGGGTGACATCAAGGGTCACAAAGGTGATGTCATGGGCCTTCCAATGTCAACGTTCAAGGTGAAAGGAAAGAACCCCCTGGGTCCAGGCCTGCAAAGCTGTCTCTAGTGGAATGTCCTCTCTCTCCAGTGCAAGCCTCTGGTATATGTCTGCCCCTAGCTGGGGTCTCAACATCCATCTGTTGTGGGGTGTTTCCAAGTGAAGACCAATCTAGGTCATGTGAGTGCATGAGATGGTGTGGGGATGTTTGGCCAACGGGTGCAGTGATGATAGGTAAATGTACGTCTTACCTGTGGGTGCCTTTGAAGAGGGTGAGCTGCACCTTGTCATGGATGCAATTGTTTCCTAGCTCATTCAATGCCTTTTTACTTTTTTATCTTATTGCTTTTTCTTTCAAGAGAATAGCTGGGGGACACTGCCTTGGCGTGGTGACCAGTGGTGACAACGTTACCCACAAGCATTTCACAGAGATGAGAAGGCTGGCTCGTGATGAGACCCCCTTTCTCTTGGCTATGCCACCAAGAGACACTACCTTGGCTTGGTGACCAGATGAATAGTAGTGTCATATCGCTACATGCCCATGGACCTAATAGGCTGACTCGTGATGAGACCCCCTATCCACCAACTAAGTCTTGAGTTTTATTCTTTTATGGGTCCCCCTTTTTCTTGTTGAGAAGCCTTTTATTGCTTTCTTAGGGATCCCTGCATGAAGCATCTCAAGGTTTGATCTTTTGGCTTTTAACTTTTGCCAGCTACTTTTACCCTCTAGGCCTTTAGCCCCTTCTTCCCACAAGGCAAGGTACAACCTTTACTAGCTTGGTAAACCCAATGCCTGAACCAATGTAGGGGATAGATGAGAGGGAAGATGATGAAAAGTGATAAGTATGGTGGGAGTGGATGATGACCTTTCATAAACCCACCTTGTGGCAACTCACTCCTAAGGGAGCCAACTTGCTAGGGCATTTTGTCATCCCCCCAGGTATGAACAAGTCAAAAGGCATAAGGTCCAAGCACACATCATGAAGTAAAAGAGAATTAAATGCACATATTCAAATGTTTTGAGAATCAGAGTGACACATACCATGATACCTCGACTCATTACCTCATAGATCAAGACCCACTGCTACTTCAGAACCAGGCCGATGGGATGGATGCTGCTGCTGCTGACAGAATGGAGGCGCTGAAGAAGAAGGATGGGCCCTCGAGGGCTAGGCTCAAGTCAATATGGTTCTCGATATTTCATGTCTAGGACCTGTGGGCCTTGAGACATAATCTCCTTAGTTATCCCTAGGGTAGGGGATAACATGCCCAACACAACAAGGACGCCAAGGCCAACTTGAGGGAGTCAAGGACCACATTATACCTCACCTTGCAGGCAAAAAGACAACAAAGGAGATGTGGACAACCATCATAGCACTGTACCAGGGTACGAGTGAAGCAAGGAAGCTTGTGCTCAGAGACAAGCTGAGAAATATTAAAATGGCGAAGTCTGAATCAATTGTTTCCTACCTCACTAGATTTACTCAAGTCAAGGACGAGCTTGTCGGGGTGGGGGAAACATTCCCAAACAAAGATATGGTTAGTTTTGCATTGTTGGGGTCTCCCAAGTCATGGGAAAACTTCATAGATGTAGTCAGTGGCAGAGAAAAGCTTCCAGATTGGGAGCTGCTATGGAGTGACTGTGTAGGAGGAGATTAGGAACCAGACTAGATCTGGGTCTCATGTGAAACAAGAAGATGATGAGGATAATTTCTCCCTAGCTGGTAAAGGGGGCAAAGCCAAGGGTAAAAAGGGCTCAGGAGGAGCCGAGTCCAGCTCAAGAGGACAAGAGAAACCCAAGAAAGACCTTAGAAAAGTTAAGTGTTTTCAGTGTCATCAGTTTGGGCACTATGCCACTAAATGTCCTCAGCACAAGAAGGGGTCCAAGAAGGGCTAGTTTGTAGCTTCAACAGAAATAAAGGAGTTCTCATCTCGTTTTGAGAAGGATTTCTCACTTATTGTGTGGCCAACTCTGTGACCAGTAGCACCTGGTATATTGACAGTGGGGCTTCATGCCATATGACAGGGAATATAAATTATTTCAGCCAGTTGACAGAAAAGGACATGCAGTTCAATATTGAGATGGGAGATGATGGAAAATACCAAGCCAAAGGTGTAGGTGTTATCAAGTTTGAGAGGGAGTTTGGAAAACCTCTTTATCTCAGAGATGTTCTCTATGTTCCAGGGCTGAAGAAAAATCTGGTGTCAATTTTAGTGCTTGAAGACTTGGGTTATGAGGTGTTTTTTCGCAAAGGGAAGGTCCTCATGAAACCTCCTGTTATCCCCAATTTCTAGGGATAACTAGGAGATCATGTCTCGAGGCCCACAGGTCCTAGACATGGAGTACCAAGAGGACAATTGACCTGAGCATGGCCCTGGAGGGCCCATCCTTTTCTTCTTTCGTCAGATTCGTCTTGTCAGCAGCAGCAGCATCCATCACCATCGGCTTGGTCTTGTATCGGAGAAGGCTCTTGCTCCATGAGGTAATTGGTTCAGGTATCATGGTATGTGTCACTTTTGATCACTATAACCTTTGGATATATGCATCTTACTCCTTTTATCTCTGACGACTGCTTGGATCTTACATTTACCCACTTGGCCATGATTGGGGGGATTGACAGGGTGCCCTAGCAAGCCTGTACCCATGGGTTTGGGTTTGCCACCAGGGGGATTTCTGAAGAGCCAACGTCCACTCCCATCATACCACCACTTTTCCATCTTATCTCCCAATCATCTGTCCCATTCCTCTTGTCCGGGCATTAGGATGATCTGTTTGTGGGGTTGCACCTTACCTTGTGGGAAGAAGGGGCTAAAGGCCCAGAAGGTAAAAGCAGTTGGTAAAAGATAAAAGCCTAAAAATGAAACCTAGAGATGCCTCGCCCAGGGATCCCCGAGAAGGCAATAAAAAGCCTCTTAGCAAGAAACAAGAGGGACCCGAAGAAAATAACAAACAAGACCTAGCTAAGAGGATAAGGGGTCTCATCACGAGCCAGCCTATTAGTTCATGGGTACCTAACAGCATGACATTGCCACCATCTTGTTACCACGCCAGGGCAGTGACCTTTGGTTGCATGGCCAAGGGAAAGGGGGTCTCATCACGAGCTAGCCTTATCATCTCCTTGGAAGTACTTATGGGCAACACTGTCAGCTCTGGTCACCACGCCAAGGCAATGTCCTCTGGTGNAAAATTTGCATCCATGACAGGTACAACTCACCTTCTACAAAGGCACCCACAGGTAATATCATGCATCCCTGGCTCTCACTCTACCCGTATGTCTGGACATCCCTTAGCCACATCACCTCGTTTACATGGCTCGGATGAAACCCCTTGGAAACTTTCCTTTTCTTATGGATACTAGCCCAATAGGGTGTCTTGTCCTTTTTCTCAACCTTGCATTGTGGTTTTTGTAATGTCTTTGAGCTATTGGATGATATATCAGGGTTTTTATGCATATGTTTGATAATATTAATGATGTAATGTGATTAACATTGCTATGATCCCTGTGACTAATGAGCCCATGGAGGGCGTAGTTTTTGATGTGCAGGACCATGCCCGACGGATAGGTACCATTTGGACCGGTACACATGGGGAGATGACTAGTTCAGACCTCCATGGGATTGAAGAGCCCATCAGATGGTTGCTGAGACCCCGTCAGAGGGGCAGAGATAGGACAGTGTTTGACTGAGGTTTTGCACCGGAGAAGAAGAGGACATTTCACCAAAGGCACTTTAGCAGAGCCCAGCCTAGGGGGAATGACCTCTTTTCAGTGGAACGTTGGCTTTGGAAGGCTCAATGCGCCCCCATCCTTACCATGACGTCATCCAACTTCATGGTCATTCTTGGAGGCAGACTGGGCAGTAGTGGCACATGTGGCATGTTGAAGAGGCCCCTGGGGGGTCAACGTTTTGCTCCTGGATGCCTCATCTGCCCTAAAAGGGGCTAGCGTCTCCCTTGAAGGGGCTTTTACCTTTATTACAGCTCAGTTAGGGTTTTAATTTGACATTTTAATGTAAAAACAGTATGATTTTGGTTTAAAGCCTTGTCGACTAATTTTTATGACCTAAAATTAATTAAAGGTCATTGATACAGTATATATTGAGGAGTTTTATCCTCATTTTGACATAACACAACTGACTCTCCTAGTGAGATCTGATTTTTGCGCCCTACTTGGGTATTTCTTCTCTTTAAGTGAGGCGCACTTGTTGAAGGAAGGCTTTTCTTGGCATTTTTGGCATTTCTCTTGAAGGAAGGTTTACAACTAGGGTTTGCAATGCTATTTCATCATGATATGTAAGTGTTTTTTCTGCAAAACTTCTTAATTGAATGGTGGTAGTCTTATATTCTTGCATCTATTATAAATTTTGTTGATTTTAAAACCCTAGGGGACAAACACACAAGTAGGTCGTTGTCTCATGTCCCCTAAAAGAGAAATTTTCAGCCATTGAAGAAGGAAGGAAGAGCCTAGCCATTGCTACACTCTTATTGCTTCTTCCCATGTGCTAGCCATCCCTTTAAAAGTCAAGAAGGAGGAGATGTCCCAGGCCTAGGTTATCTACACCTAGGGCCGTCCTGCTTCTAGGGTTTGGTGATAGGGCCTTGCCTTTGCAACACTCTCCCTCACCACACTCTCGTGTCTTGATTCATCTTTTATGCTAGCCGTTTTGCCAAGTTAAACCTAAGGAAGGAGGAAAGAGCACGAGGCCTTGCTTAAGCAACACCGGAGTGAGCCTCTTTCCCCCAGGGTTTTGTTTCTGGGGCCCTGCCATTGCAGCACTTCAGAACCCTTCCCTCTAGTCCTTAGCCTTTTCCCTTCTGTAAGGTAGCTAGAGAGGTAGTGGGGGGGCCTAGAGGGCCCATAGTGATAATAGTGGAGGTCATTCAATGTAAGGTGGATCTAGGCCTCCCCACTACCTCTCTAGCTACCTTACACCTTCAACCTTTGCGTCTTCCCTTAATTTGACTCCATTTACCCTTAGGCACTGATCTTAGGTCTCCAACATTGAAGTGATAGTGGTCAAACAAACCTTCAAACTCTTATAAATTGAAACCCTAACTAACTACTAACCCTAATAAGGCTGACATCATCCTTGGTTATTCCATCTTGACGCAACATTTTCTCTTTATAAGCAATTAGATGGTGTTTTGAAGCATTTATTGAGTAAGGGATTGATTGGATACACTGTTTGCTACATCATCTCGATATTTATTGATGAATTGATATTGTTCCATTGCTATATTAATAAACATTGATCTCATTAATATCTATTGTCATAATTACTAATATATTGATATCAAATAGTTGTATGAAGTACTAACCCATTGAATCATAGCCTGCATGTATTGTTTTGCTGTTGCTTTGTTCCGGGCAGGTGTTCTCATTTGGGCTTACACTTCATTATTGGCTGTTTACCCGACTATCTACTCTTGGTGGTGACCTGTGAAGAGGGAATTTTACTTTGACTTTTATACCTTAGCCTCTTCAAAACCCTAAGTTACCGGGGACGTCTCCCCTGGGCCTAACCTCCCTAAAGAGAAAGAACCTCCCCATTGTGGTGACATTGGGTGGGGTAGGTTCCTGTTACGCCAGTTTGGCCTCTATCTTCTAGCCTTTTGACCTAGCTACAAACTGTGCGATAACACCTCCCAACTCCAGGACAACAGTGCAGATTGGAGTTAGGGAAAAAACCCTCTACAGGTTACAGTTTGGGGCTGCTGTAGCGTTGAACAACAAGAAGGACAACCAACGAGGCCGTGAGCTAGCAGAGCTTTGGCATAGGCGCATGGGTCATTTGCACCATAGGGCACTGGAAATTCTGGGAGAGATAGCCACAGGACTGCCACCATGCAACATGGATCATCATGAGGTGTGCAAGGGCTGCACCCTTGGCAAGTATGCCAAGACTTCCCATCCCAACAGAGATGACAGAGCCAAGGATATATTGGAGCTGATTCACTCGGATGTTTGTGGACCATTCTCTTTTCCATCCCTTTGTGGGTTCAAGTATTATGTTATTTTTATTGATGATCATTCTCGTAAAACTTGGATATTTTTTATGAAAAAGAAAGATGAAGTGTTGTCCAGGTTTGTAGAGTTCAAGGCCTTAGTTGAAAACTAGACCAACAAGAAGATAAAGGCCTTGAGGTCCGATAATAGAGGGGAGTACATCTCGAACGCCTTCAGGGACTTGTGTGCCAAGGAGGGCATCAGGAGAGATCTTATTGCACCCCATAATCCTCAGCAGAATGGGGTGGCTGAGCACAAGAATTGCAACGTAGTGGGTGATGCTAAGGCCATGTTGCATGACCAGGGGCTGCCCATGTTTCTCTGGGCCGAGGCATGCAACACTGCAGTGTTCTTACAGAACAGGCACAATGTGCTAGGCAGGGCTACACTAGAGGAGGCCTTTACAGGCAAGAGGCCTGATGTTTCTCATTTTAGGATCTTTGGAAGTTTGGTTTACTACCATGTACCTTCGGAGAGTAGGAAGAAGCTGGAGCCCACAACAGTAAAGGGCATGTTTGTAGGCTACAACGAGATAGCCAAGGCATACAGGGTGTATGTGCTGGCAGTTAGGAGGACAATGATCAGGCGCGATGTCAAGTTTGAGGAGGGAAGAGATCTCAGGAAGTCCTTGGAGCATGAGCAGACAACAGTAGAGGATGAGGAGCAGCAGGCTCCCAAGCAGGAGGCTCAGCCAGCCCCTCAGTCACCTACTCAACCAACAGTGAGACAGGTCGAGCAACATGATGAGGAGAAGATTGAGGAGAGAGAGGAGTGAGTGGAGCCCACACGGCCAGTGACTCCCAGCTCAGGGAGAAGATGCACCAAGTGGGCAGATCACTTGATCAGAGAGGCTCAAGAGAGAGTCGAGGCTCCCACTTCTACATTCAGACAGAGCAAACCTCCATAGAGGTATACAGGTTGTTTGGCACTTCTGACTGAGTTGATAGACTCAAAACCTTCTTCCTATAAGGAGACATCTTCCCAGAAGGTTTGGCGAGATGCCATGGAAGAGGAGTACTCCTCTATCATGCGCAATAATGTGTGGGAGATAGTGCCCAGACGAGAGGGCAAATTTGTGGTTGGATCACACTGGGTGTATAAGATCAAGCAGGGGGCTGATGGGAGTGTGGAGAAATGCAAGGCCAAATTTGTGGCCAAGGGGTTCTCACAGGTCGAGGGGATCGACTATGATGAGACATTTGCACTTGTTGCGCGATATTCATCTGTCAGGGTTATCTTGGCTATCTCAACACATATGCAGTGGAAAGTCCACCAGATGGATGTTAAAACTGCTTTCCTTAATGGAGTGGTTGAGGAGGAGATTTATGTGGAGCAACGTGAGGGGTTTGAGACCTTCAACAGAGACACGCATGTCTGCAGGTTGAAGAGAGCTCTTTATGGGCTCAAGCAGGCACCGAAGGTTTGGTACGCTTGCATTGACAACTACCTTCTCGGATTGGGCTTTACAAAGAGTGAAGCGGATCCAAACCTCTACTACATAGTGGTTGAGGGGCAACTGCTCATTCTTGTGCTCTATGTAGACGACCTGATATTGACAGGAGCAAATAGCTTGATCTAGGACTGCAAGGAAGACCTTGCACGTGAGTTTGAGATGAAGGATTTAGGATTGATGCACTATTTCCTTGGATTGGAGGTTTGGCAGGGTGATGGTGAGACCTTCTTGGGACAAGGCAGATATGCAGAGCAGATTCTCAGGAGATTTCACATGCAGGATTGCAGGGCCATGGCCACTCCTCTAGTCACCAACTGAAAGAAGGTGGACTCTAGCAGAGTCGAGAGGGTCGATGCTACATTATACAGGCAACTCATATGGTTGTCGATGTATTTCACTAACACACGACCCGACATATGTTTTGCAGTTAACTAGTTGAGCCAGTTTATGGTGGAGCCTACCAGGCTACATTGGGTTGTTGCTAAACATGTGTTGCGATATCTCTGGGGAACAACAAATTATGGCTTGTGGTATAGGCAGGTTGATGGCGTGAGGCTTCAGGGCTTCACCGATGCTGATTGGGCAGGGGGTTCCATTGATCGAAAAAGCACTTCAGGGTGTGTTTTCAGTGTTGGGTCAGTGGTTGTTTCCTGGTTCAGTAGGAAGCAAAGATCAGTTGCACTGAGCTTAGTTGAGGCCGAGTATATGGCTGCCTGATTTGGTTGAGGAAGCTTCTTGTGGGACTTTTCGTTCAGGGATTGGAGCCCACAGTCATACACTGTGACAATTAGAGCTGCATCGAGCTCTCTGAAAATCCAATGTTTCATGACCGTTCCAAACAGATTGAGATCAGGTACTGTTATCGCGCAATTTGTACTTGCCCAAAGCCAAAGGCAAGTGAACACTAAATTGGCGTAACATGAGGTTGTCCTATCACTGTCACCTAAACAAGACACCTCTTTCTCTTTAGGGGTAGTACCCCAGGGGAGATGTCCCCGGTGACCTGGGGGTTTGAGAAGGCTAAGGTAAGAGTATCAAGAAAGTCCCACCCCTCTCACAGGTCACTCTGATCAGAAAGTCCCAAAGGTTTTAATAAGATGAAGCAAAGTATCATTTAAGTGTACCTGCCCAGAACAAGACAACAAGAAAAATACTATTTGCAAGTACCAATTGATGTTAGTGCTTCATAAAACCATAGACTTTGATAAAAAGCATAAGCTGATATAGAAGATGAAGCAACATAAATATTTATAACAACAATGTATATATAGTAATAGCTTCACAATTATGCCTCAATAAAACTTCAATAATGACCAAAATGATAACCTAAACTTGGCAAAATGCTAGTATTTGTGAGAAGCAATGAAGGCAATATAAAATCAGCTTTAAAACTTGCTTTTAAGGTGTTTTTGCTGCTGTTATAGATGGCTGTAGCAATCTTTTGCAACAACAACAAGATAGTTAGTAGGTTAGTCCAATCTAAGGTTAGAAATGGTTAGTAAAGATCTTGAAGTAGATGGTTTAAAGGTTGTTTTAGTCAATCAATCACTTGTAAGGTATGAACTAGTGCCTTTAGGGTAAATGGAGTCACTATTGCAGTGACAATTCTTAGAGGGAAACAAATGATAATGGGTGAGCTAAAGGAAGATGGAGGATGGTTGAGGTGTTAGTAACTTAAGGCCTCAATCATCCAAAACCCTAGAAGGAAGAAGTTGCTAGGAAGTAGGTAACCCTAGGCCCTAGCGATTTTCCTTCTTTTTTAGGTCAAGCTTGAAATAAAAGTATGAAAGCTTAATGAAGCAATAATACTAGAGTGCTACTAAGGCAGGGCTCTAGTACATCCTTCAAGGGAGGTGTCTTCGGGCATGGTCCTGCAACAACAAGAAGTACGCCCTCCATGGGCTCATAAGTCACAGGGATCATAGCAATGTCAATCGTATCTAATAATCAAGTTACCCAAACATGTGCATCAAACCCCCATTTTCCCACACAAGTGCTCAAAGACGTTATGCTATTTAACAAGCCAGGTTTGGAGAGGGTCTCAGGATGTCTGTCCTATTGGGCTAATTCTCCTTAGGTGTGGGGTGTTTCCAGGTGAAGACCAATCCAGGTCATGTAAATGCATGAGATGGTGTAGGGTATGTTTGGGCAAGGGGTGCAGTGATAACAGGGAAATGTAGGTCTTACCTGTGGGTGCCTCTGAAGAGGGTGAGTTGCACCTTGTCATGGATGCAATTGTTTCCTAGCCCATTCAATGCCTTTTTACTCTTTGTCTTATTGCTTTTTCTTTCAAGAGAATAGCTGGAGGACACTGCCTTGGCGTGGTGACCAGTGGTGACAACGTTACACACAAGCATTTCATGGAGATGAGAAGGCTCTCTCATGATGAGACCCCCTTTCTCTTGGCTATTCCACCAAGAGCCACTACCCTGGCGTGGTGACTGGATGAATAATAGTGTCATACCGCTACATGCCCATGGACCTAATAGGCTGGCTCATGATGAGACCCCCTATCCACCAACTAGGTCTTGAGTTTTATTTTATTTTATGGGTCCCCCTTTTTCTTGTTGAGAAGCCTTTTATTGCTTTCTTAGGGATCCTTGCGTGAAGCATCTCAAGGTTTGATCTTGGCTTTTAACTTTTGCCAGCTACTTTTACCCTTTGGGCCTTTAGCCCCTTCTTCCCACAAGGCAAGATACAACCCTTACTAGCTTGGCAAACCCAATGCCCGAACCAATGCAGGGGATAAATGAGAGGGAAAATGACGAAAAGTGATAAGTATGGAAGGAATGGACGATGACCTTTCATAGACCCACCCAGTGGCAACTCATCCCTAAGGGAACCAACTTGCTAGGGCACTCTGTCATCCCCCCCAGGTATGGGCAAGTTAAAAGGCATAATGTCCAAGCAAACGTCATGAAGCAAAAGAGAAATAAGTGCACATATTCAAATGTTTTGAGAATCAGAGTGACACATTCCATGATACTCGGACTCATTAGCTCATGGAGAAAGACCCACTGCTACTTCAGAACTAGGCCGATGGGATGGATGCTGCTGCTGCTGATAGATGGGAGGCGCTGAAGAAAGGATGGGCCCTCCAGGGCCAAGCTCAAGTCAATATGGCTCTCGGTACTCCATGTCTAGGACCTGTGGGCCTCGAGACATAATCTCCTTAGTTATCCCTAAGATAGGGGATAACAGTTACCATCACATCAGATACTGTTTTCAGCGGGGAAAAATAAAATTCCATTACTTACCAACATGAGAGCTGAAAACAGATATACTGGCCAAGGCATTGCCAAGGTAAGTTTCGTCTACTTCAGAGATAAACTTGGTGTAGTGCAGAAGACCTTTCTCTCTAAGATGGAGTGTCAAAATTGGAGTTAGAGAGGAAAGGGTTCGCTAGAATTGGAAGTGCACCAAATCTGGCAGGGGACCCACAAAAAGGGACCCAATTTAATTTACCTTTTCTATGCTTAAATGACCTAGGAAAAATTACTTTTTCCTCTAGTCATAAGGCAATCGATTTGAGCCCTCCATTCATATCTAGTCTCAGCCATTGAGATGTCTGGTGGGCCCAAGTCGATTTGCCAAGGGAGAAATAGGGTTTTTGGGCTCAT
The DNA here is from genome assembly GCA_032191745.1 of Picea mariana. Taxonomy (NCBI): domain Eukaryota; kingdom Viridiplantae; phylum Streptophyta; class Pinopsida; order Pinales; family Pinaceae; genus Picea; species Picea mariana. Next base: position 44,287 of record JASDQU011101803.1, read on the forward strand.
TATGCACAAGTCGACTTGGTGAGGAAGCTTGGACAGCAGAGAGGAGCAGGTTTCAGCTACAGGGGAAGATTCAACAGCTCAGGAAGAGGCCGCACAGCCTCCATTTCATCTAGCCATCCAACTCCACACTCAACCAGCAAGTAAGATCACTGTTTGGGTGCAATTTAGGCCATACAGGAGGGCTGTACAAACCGTACGGTGTGCCCAACAGCAAGGCAGTTCAATCTTGGCCATACAGGCCGTACGACGCACCTAGCAGCCAGGTCGTGAGCATATAGAGGAGGTGTGAGGGTTGTGAGTTTGCTGAAGGCAGAGATTTTGCCTCAGGAACGTTTTTGTAACAACAAATGTAAAATTTCTTAAGATATCCTTTGCTGAAATAAAAAGAAATCACCAAGCAAAAGACCGGTTTTCCTAGTTGGGTTTTTTCGGGGTCATTTGACCAAAAATCGATGAGTATTTCTGTGTGAATGCTTTGTTTCTTTATGTGTTTATTTTCTGCTGGATTAGAGTGTTAAGAAAAATCAGCATGTTCAGATTTCTAAGTTAAAGTTCAGTTCTGTACTTTATTTTTATTAAATCTGCCACTGGGTTCTGATTTTTTTTATGTGATTTAATATATATTTCCATCAAGTAATAAATGTCAAATATAATGTATAGAAAGGATTAAACAAAATTTGAAATTGAAGCTTACCTGGCATCCTTGTGGTCCTATCTTGGAAAGCCATATCATAGCCCAAAACCCCGGATGCCATCCTAAATATCTCATTTTGTTTAGAAATATCTGAGCGTTCAACTGGAGTGAACACCATCCTCTGAACACACTGGAGAAAATCGTCAATGACCTCACCATCAAAATTAAATCCACAAGCAAAAGCGAATGCAGGGTTGAGGTAGAGCCCTGCTGCATGAATGGTGCGATGGAGAGTGTTATTCCATCGCTCATCAATCACACCCCATATCTGACCTCTCTTGGTGAGTCCTTCCTCCCCCTTGTCTTCATAGTACCGGTAGATAGCTTCCTTGGCCCTATCCATGGCCTCATACAAGTATCCCATTGCAGGCTTCTCACCACCAACCAATCGAAGAGCCTTTACCAAAGGTTCACTAATGGTACATACCTCACTTACTCTACTCCAGAATCTCTGGTCATGTCTCACAAGTTGGGCTATATCTTTCCCATCTTGTTCGGTGCTATAGACACAAGCAGCCCACTCATTAGAAAGAAACATTCTATGTAACTCCAACATACTCTTGAGGAGCGACTGAAGAGAAATGAAGCTGGTGGTGAAATGTGTGATTACAGGATGCACCAACTCTATGTTCCCTGTGAACAATGTTATGAGTGAAAGAACAAATGTGTGATTATATATATATATATATATATATTTTTTGTCACACTCCGAGTTGAATCAATGATTTCCTTGTTCCAAGGAAGTTTTCCCATGTCCTCTAGCATCAAATCAATGCAATGGATTGCACAAGGACTCTAGTACAAGGATGGATACCTCTCCATAAGCATACTCCCAATAACAACATAATTAGCAAGATTGTCCGTGATGACTTGGACAACATACTATGGGCCTATCTCTCGGATAAAACCATCCAACAACTCACATAATAATTGTGCTTAGTTTATATATGCACTTGCATCAACACTTTTGACAAACATTGTCCCCTTGGGACAATTAACCAAGAAGTTTAGAATTGACCTGCCCTTCCCATCAGTCCACCCATTTGACATGATGGGGCATCCGATGGTCTTCCATGTTTCCTTGAGTTGAGCTAATCTTTGTGTGCAATCGGCCTTTTCCCCTTGAAGGAGATGCCCTCTCAAATCGTGGTAGGAAGGGCCGCTATACCACCGGCCAACAATAGCAACAACTTCAAACATGGAATGGTAGAAGGGGTTCTTGGCAATGTTAAAAGGTATATCACTCCAAAGAAAACATTTGGCTACAAGCTTGTCGACCTCCTCCTTCTCTTTTTTTTAATCATTGACCGAATAGAAGGTTGCCCCCCAGGTGTTGACCTTGGCACAAAGAAAGGTGAGGTTGATGAGTGGATTGCAGAAGTTGAGGGCCCTGTGACTGAGGAGTGGGATTGTGGTCCCCCCAAGAGGCACTTGTTCCAATGTTTCTACCTACAAGTTCATTTTTGCGAGCCTCCTTCGCATCCCTCTTATTAGCTATGTCAATGATTGCTTGGTTTGCAATACACATAATTTCCGGGTTAGTATTGTCACAAGCATCCACATCAAACCCATTGATTTTGGCAAGGTGGTATTTCAAGCGGCTAATTCCTCCAGAAATATTTTTGCCGCAAAGATTGCCTGTCAATGTTTTTCTATTGGGAAGTTCTACTGGTTCACCATACATCCACATTGGATTCAATAGCTTCAACATTTTGTTTAGGTGAAGATCTTAAACCTATGGCACGAAAAAAACCCAAAATTAACACATGATAATGCAAAGCTTAAATAATGAGAGCTAGATGAATGTGGAATGATTGAATCTTCCATTCAAAAACAACAAGAAGAGGGACATTGCAAACCCTAGCCTAAGTCTAGAAAAACAAACAAATGAAAGAAAAACGTTTTATACATACCTGGAAATCTTTATGGTTTGAATCCCCACTCTACGATCTATGATCTCTCCGCTAATGGCAACAAGATCCTTGGCTTTCTCCTTCTTGGACAGATGCACAATGTTCTCTCACACCTCTCTAGTTCTCTCACACTCTTGCAATCAAACAATGAAAAGAAAAAACCCCACCCGCGGCCTTAAAACCCAACTACGACGCACTTTTTCGTGATTTAAAGTTTCAGGCCGATATTTTATGTCAACTCACAAAATATTCCTAAAGTGTCGCGATATATTGAATGTGTCGCGACACATTCAATATATCGGAAATTGTGCAATATTTTGAATCCGATATATCAGACGATGGTTTAACTCGGCGATATATCGAAATCGGATATATCGCCGAGATTTACTACACTGATATTGAATGGGCTTTAGAACAAGGTTATCAGTATGTACACCTCTGTCTTATTCAGTTTGGGATTAATCCATTTGTTAGACCTGGACTAGATGTTTCATCTCTCTGTTGTGTTGATTCGCGACAAACAAATTTTCAGAACGCATTGACTGGTGGTTTCCAAGCACCACTACACAATGGTCCAGTTTGGTCTTTGGTCCTTCCTCGATTTCAAGTTTCCCTCACTGATCCACACATCCTTGATTTCTTACAAGCCTATATCCAATTTTCTGGTTTCAACATGTCGCACCGATCTGAGATTGTGCAGTTACATGCCACTATTTGTCTGCATTTTTTTCTCAACCACTCTACCTGCCCTCAATCCTAAGCTTACAACTCGCGCTATGCGTGAAGGCGTGTTGGTAGGCCCCGGCAATGTCACTCCAATCACCTTGGGATTTACAAAAATTAATATCCCTGAGGAGTGGAATGCAAAATACACAACCATTCAATAGAAGTATCTTCCTCCTGCAGAGCCACAACAACTCACAATCTGTAACACTAGTCATGGCCCTGTTTTGAGACTAGGAAGATCACAAAGTGTCAGGATTGACACTTTAAGGCCTGCAGAAAATTTAGTCAGATCTAGGCCCAATACAAGCTCAAGACCTAGATTCACAGAGTTGGACGATCATATCTCCAACCACAAAAGCAGACATTCATTCTGCAAATTCTGTGAAGCCACAACACCTGCTACATCCCGAGTTCCTTCTGATTTGGGATCGTTTGAAAAATACAGAGATACACCTGTCTTCATCTTCTTCACAGACAAAACTGTCTCAACCACTCTACCTGCCCTCAATCCTAAGCTTACAGCTCACGCTACGCGTAAGGCGTGGTGGTAGGCTCCGACAATGTCACTCCAATCACCTTGGGATTTACGAAAATTAATATCCCTGAGGAGTGGAATGCAAAATACACAAGCATTCAATAGAAGTATCTTCCTCCTGCAGAGCTGCAACAACTCACAATCTGTAACACTAGTCATGGCCCTGTTTTGAGACTAGGAAGATCACAAAGTGTCAGGATTGACACTTTAATGCCTGCAGAAAATTTAGTCAGATCTAGGCCCAATACAAGCTCAAGACCTAGATTCACAGAGTTGGACGATCATATCTCCAACCACAAAAGCAGACATTCATTCTACGAATTCTGTGAAGCCACATCACCTGCTACATCCCAAGTTCCTTCTGATTTGGGATCGTTTGAAAAATACAGAGATACACATCTGTCTTCATCTTCTTCACAGACAAAACATTTGGGACAGCATTCTGACTGCCAAGATTGTCTCCAGATAATAACACCTAGGGAAATTTAAATGCTCAGATATGATCTCCCTAGAGAGAAGGAAGCTTCTGGTAATCAAATATAGTACCAGAGAGATCACTTGGCCCAGGTAATTATGCACCAAAATACAAAGAGGGAAGTCTAATAGTTGATATGGACTTCATCCAATTTAGAAAGGCCAGTGAAGAACGATCACAAGAAGTAGTTAGATTACAAAACTACTCTAACTACCAGTCTGCCTGCATTGCACAAAATATAGATGACATGGCCCAGGACATCTTGCAAACAAAGGGTCTTATAACTAGAATGCATGTAGATCTAGACAGTCTAGAACGCAGCTCCTCTTCTCAATCAAATGAGCTACAAGAAATAAATAAAAAACTAGACATTATCATGGAGGTCAACTCTGATCTCAAGATTAGCTTGCAGAAAGAAGAAAAATCTTCTTCTCCTCCCTTATCTTTGGAAGAAGTTGATAAACAGACTTTCAGCTTCTTCAGGCCCGAGGATAAAATAAAGCCTTCAGGAAGAAAACATTTCCTCCTGAAAGGGATTAATAGCCCCAAGTCAAAATTACCAAAGATAGAAAGTGCTGTGACATTAGCACAAGAAAAACTGTAGATGGTCAAAAACCAGTTATCTGAGATAAAAATGGTTAAACAAGAACAACCAGAAGGATCCGGAGTCCAGCATGAAGATGTAGAGACCAAATGAAGAAATAGAATATAATTAGTGAATGGATGTAGAGACCAAATGATCAGACATAGGTGGTTGTGGATCGACCATAGGAGGTGGAGTTTGCAAGTGTTGATGAAACTCTTTATGGAATCTGGTGGGCTTCAAAAGCCTAGTTTGTGATTTATGTAACACTTTGGTACCTAGGTATGGAAGAGTGTAACTTCTTGAAGTTTAAATCAGCTTCTATATCCATGGTATATGGGATGAAATATTTAACGAACATTGACTTTCATTTGTTGAAGAGACAGTGCTTGATCAAGTGGTTGGTGAGGTGTTTTACGCTGCATCAGATATGCTGGTTATACATTATGCAGTTGATATTTTTGTTTATTTGGGGACAACTTCAAAATCTGCTTTTTTGAGTGAATTTCAGAGCCACACAGATGACGTCTTCGACATATTTTGTCTAGACAAGTTCGTATTTTGGGACAAACAATTGTTCCCCATATGACCATTAAGGGAGGGTGTTAGAGTTAGCATATAATAATTGTCATATACTAAAGTTATAATGTACTTTAGATTAGTGATTAAGTGACTTATGTCACATGTCTTAAATAGAGTTCTGTTAAATTCAGTGTAGTTTGACTCTGCTAAGACTCACGAGTCTTGCCGAGTCTTGGCTTGGGCGAGTACTTGCCTAAGACTCACCCTTGAAACTCACCGTTCACTAGACCCATGGGAAACTCACCATACTTGCTATGACTCACCACAAAATTACCATACTTGCCACAAAGTTGCCATCAAACTCACCATATTATTGTTTTTGTATTTGTCGAGTCTTTGCCAAGCCACCGAGTCTCGCCAAATCCTAAGCCAACGGAGTCTTTCCTGAGTCTGAGTGTGACAACATTGGTTAGATTAGGTTAGGGATTAACTAGTAAAGTAGTTGTATGGGTTTTTGGTACGGGACATTGTCTCCCTTATATGTATTGACATCTACATCATATTGTAGATGAACCAAGCATATCATTCTCTTTTTTAATATATTCTGGTTTGCATTCTGTGTCCACATTCTTGTGTGTAAAACTCACAAGCTGTTCAATATCGTTATCTACACTTCAGTGATAGCCTGGCAGGGGAGTTAGGTTACTCTCAACTTTCAGGTTCATGTGGGCTTTCCATTTGTTCATGTCATGGATTTAAAGACAATAATTTCTCTAGTGTTGCCTATTTCCGAAACAAAGCACTAAATTTGGGTTCTGCGATGTTAATTTTAGATAGAGGCTTTACAGTGCTGACGTTGCTATGAATTTTAATGATAGTCACATCTAGGCATTTGATTTACCTTTGCTGATGGTATGATTCTTTCGACAGTTTCAGTCAGATGGTCATCAATGTGCATATATGAGATCCTCAACATTTTTATAGAAAAAATTATATTTTAGTATTAAAAAATATTCACAAATTCATCATTGGTGCATTTCTAAATTTACATGCACTGATTTTGGAAAAAAGCTATAATCAAAAGAACAGCCCATATAGATTGTTTTCCATGCCACTTCATAGATCACAACCTTATATTTCCTTTGCAGAAGATACAGTCGCAAAATATGCAAAGAGTTCCGTCATTAGGATCAATAAATTCTCAATTATCCGGCCTTTCCCAAGGTGGACAATCAGCTTTGATCCCGAGTTCAGTTCCACATCCACAGCAGTGGTCAAAGATGCACCAGTCCAACTTACCATCCACGGCTTCATCACCTTATCAACTTCAACAGCAACAGAGGCAACAACAGGCTCAAATGCAACAGCAGGCACCACCATCACCATCACAGCAACAACCAGCAATATTACATCCTCACCAATTATCTCAACAACAGAACTCTCAACAAGGGCAACAAGAGCAGATTCAGCAATCTTTGCAGTCACAACAGATACTTCGTACAAGCCCATCAACTGCCCATGTACCTACGGTGACAACAGGATCCTTGTCTGGTACTCCTGCATCAAGTTTGGCCCCACAAGCAGCAATTAACAATCAAGTAACTGAATCAAGCTCTCATATTCTTGGGAAGCGAAGCATCCAGGATTTAGTTTCCCAGGTATACCATGCATATACCTCTTGTTTTTTTGTTGTTGTATAAGAACCTCTTTTGTTAATGATTTTATGACATGCTTATACTTCATATAAAATTGCTCTGTAAGGCTATGAGTTCATGATTTTCTAGAAATACATAAAGTGGTATAATTGATTGTGGAGTCAATGTTGTTATTTCTTAGTGTAGCACATTTTCTTTTCTTTCCTTTGCCATTAACTTCCTTACCTTCATCAAGAAAAGATTTGATAGTTGTGTGCAATTGATTGTTCAGGTGATCTAAGATGGCCATTATTATGAGCAGTCATCTCAAGACAAGAAAATAATAGCACCATAGTTGAAGTTTCTAGTTATGTAGCTTAAAGTAATATAATCTGTAAGCCTAATTTAAAGTAACATTTTCCTTAACAATATAAACCTTGTGTGACTGAAAGGAAACCTTAGCAGTCAGTCTTTCTCTTGACAGAATATTGGGAATCTCTCATCTACCTGTCTTACAGATTCAATTTTCATGGAGTGAGCTGTCATGCATGTTGTGCCATATCATAGGAGGTATTGTGTATATACTATAGAGAACTAGTTCGAAAGTTCATTAGGTGTTTAGAATGAAAAAACTCTATTTAATCATATTTGCACTGTGCATATGTTAGGGCTAGAGGATAGGATTCAGATGAACTTTGAAGAGTTGCTTTTGACACACTATTAATTTTAGTTGCTGGTAACTTGATATGAGCTTCGTGTATTTTTTCTTTAGTTTCAGCTTTTAAACCATTTTTGATAGCTAGGTTTTTCTCCAGTATAGCATAACCCAAAGGTTTCCATAAATCATCTCTCATGGACTTTTGGTGATATTATTGGTATTGGATTCCATTCACCATCATTCTTGTCAATATTAGCGAATTGTCTATTCTTTCTTCTTGTGATCTCTATTTCCATATTTAGATGTGTTTTGTAGTGCATCTGTCGTTAAGCAAGTGTAATAGATCCCATCTAGGTAGTTGCACAAAATATATCTTAATTTAAAAAGTATATACCTTAATTTGCATTCATAGATGTCAATGGGCATAATTACAATAGGATGTAACTGTTTACAGGAATTTTATTTAAGTACTTATAATGTTGTTAGCATACTCACACACAGGTACATGGATTGAAGCTACTAGTACTCTGGGAATGTTATAAAGGGATAATATTCATTGCCGGCTATGCCTGACTAAACAGTAGCAGTCGTGAGTGTTGGCTGCCAAACTGTGTGCCTGTTACATAATGCAATCATTAGTGCCCAGCAACTAGCAATTCATCGAGCTCCACCTCTCAACCCCACCACAAGAAATGTAAGGCTTCAGGAATTACTACCTTCTTGAAATTAAACATTGCTTATGCACTTTGGAGATCCTTTGCCTTTAAGAAAATATAACAGTCCTTGCCTTGAAAGCTAGCATAACAAATAGGGAGATTATGTTTGGTATAGCAGACATATTTCTGTATATAATGGAACTTAGTCCTCAAAACGTGTGGGTCCTATGCTCAAATGGAATGGTACATGGCCTGGATTGTTAGTACAGTATGTTACCGTTTAGATCCACACCGAAGGTGTCAAAGTCCTAATTCACAAGGCTAGGACTTAAAGGCAACTTGGAGGGGTCACCCATTGTCACCTCAATGACCCAGTCCACACTTTAGGTTGATTATTTGCCAACAGAAGGGGAGAATCCCTATACACTAAGTCTTTGATGGATTGGGATGACTCGAGTAGGGTTTCAAAAGACCTAATGTTAATCCAGTTTTATGATGACTATCAATTATTTATCCCTGATTTCTCTTTAAAGGAACTGAACCTATAACATGTATGGATAAGTGACTTCTTGGGTTCAATTTGAATTTGGATTCACTATAGATTTCTGATGTAATTCCAGATTTGATGTACTTCAAATAACCTAACAAAAAGTTGCTCAAACAAGGTCTTTAGGCTTAAAAGTAGCTGTAATCTTAAGGAAGTTTTAACAATGCATAACAGATTTTTTGGGACAGCAAAATAATGAGTTTCTTGCTGGAATATGAGAGATCTTGAAGGCTGAAATTTCTGTGTAAATTTTTAGATCTCTAACAGCCCACAAATGGAGAGATTTGGGGCTTAAGGAATGAAATACTGTTTCTGATTTGTTTTGATCCCCATGCCTTAACACAAAAGTTAAAGACCAAAATTTGTTGATAGGATTGATTTGTTAACGCACAGTTTGTAGCTAGGAGTAAAGGCTATAAGGTAGAAGGCCAAACTGGCGTAACAAGAACCTATCCCACCCAATGTCACCTCGATGGGTAGGTTCTTTCTCTTTAGGGAGGCTAGGCCCAGGGGAGACGTCCCCGGTGACTTGGGGTTTTGAAAGGGCAAGGAATAAAGGACAAGGACAAATCCCCCTTTCACAAGTCACCACCCAAAAAATAGTCCCGGCTAAACAGCCAATAATAAAGTAAATCCCCAATGAAGAACACCTGCCTGGAACAAAGCAACAACAAACTAATATATGCAAGCTATATTTCAAAGGGTTAGTACTTCATAAGACTATCTGATAAATGTATATGAGCAATATAGCAATAAATGTTGACGAAGTCAATGTTTATTAAAAGCAATAAAAGATATGACACTCCACCAATAAATATTGGAACAATGTGGCATTCAAGGTAACCAATCAACACTTCATTCAATTAATGCCTAAACCACCATTCAATTGCTCTTAAAACAAGACATTGCTGCATCAAAGATGAAATAACCAAAGATGACGTCAACAACTTAGGGTTAGTAGGTTAGGGTTAGTGTAGTTAGGGTTTCAATTCAAAAAGGTTTGAGAGTGTTTTAGATCCAATTCTATTTCAACGCTGGAGGTCTAAGATCAGAGCCTTGAGGTTAATGGAGTCAATTTAG